>CAUYTI010019488.1:0-13193 GCA_963575145.1 Galago senegalensis | reverse complement strand
GGAATTGGGTTTTCATTTACTCTGGACTGGTAACAATATTTTTTTAAAGACAGTGCCCTGAGACCTCAGCTTTTATCACCAAACCTCATGTGTTGCCAGACCAAGAGTACAGGAAATCAAACTCTTGTTCTTTCTGTCCATGGCTTAGAACAGGGAGAGTTTGACTACTGACCCTGGTTTCTCCATACTATAAGATCAAAAAATCATCTCTACATTTGAAAGAGATGAAATGTATTCATGGGGAGCAGGGTGGCTCAACAAATCAAGTTTACTGAAGTCTGGGGCAGGGAGGCTGGGCTGCCTCCCTTCCTCTGACTTACCATTGATTTACCAATCCACCTGCTCTCATGGGTGAGCACTCTGCAGCGACCCAGCACATCCCACAATCCTGCACTCTTGCCTTCTTTCATCCACAATGTGTGAAGGGACTTTTTAAACTAAACAAGCAAGTGTCCTAAGCTTTATCATCCAAAGATTGTCCTTTCCATCTCAAATCCTGTGACTGGATCACTTGACAATACTGTGATGTATTATTTGCAATGAGGTGCCTTTCTTAACTGACCAAATGCTGCCTTGTTTCACCCTAAATCAATAAAATATGCTAAAAGTTTGTATTCCCTGTTGTGGCATTTTTTAAAAGAACCTAAGCTACAAAAATGACATTGAATTCTGAGGCTGGCTTGGAAGCCCTTTCTTGTGGTTACTAGCACCCATGTGGTTAGGGAGGTCCAAGTGTGTGCTCATAGATGAGCCCATGCCCTCTTTTTTTTTTTTGAGACAGAGTTTCACTTTATTGCCCTTGGTAGAGTGCGGTGGCATCACAGCTCACAGCAAACTCCAACTCCTGGGCTTAGGCTATTTTTTTGTTGCAGTTAGGCCCTGACCGGGTTTGAACCTGCCATCCTTAGTATATGGGCCGGCACCCTACCCATTGAGCCACAGGTGCCGCCCAACCCCTGACCTCTTGACCTTTAGCTCCTCTTCAAGCTTTTCTTGAGCCTAGGGACAAAGCAGCTTGATCTAGTGGAGACAGCACTGCTTTTGAAGTTTAGGGAACCTAGGATAAATCCCAGCCAGTTAGCTATTCACTCTGCTTCTGTGTTCCTCATCTGAAAAGGAAGCTGGTAATGCCACCTCAGACTTAATAGAATTAAATGAAGTTTATGAGGAGAAGCTTTTTGCCTAGTGTCTGCCACAAAGCAGACATTAGGTGAATGTTCATTGGATCCAAACAGACAGAAAAATATGTTTCTTGCTGGGCTGGATAACAGTTGAACAGACAGTTGTCCACAGTCTAGAAAGCCAGAGCTTCTAATCCCTCAGCCAGATCTTTGGCCGCCTTTTCAGCTGCTGGTTTAACACCCTTGGTTGCTTCTTTGTGTGTCCTAGTTTCCATCCATTTCTCCCCCAGAGAAAGTGAGCTTAAATCATTTGTCTAAACTGAAGCGCTCATGCTTTGGGAAGGGTTGCCCTTGCCGGTGAGGTTTCTGAGAAGTGACTACTATTCCCAAAACCAGAGGGAGCTGGGCTGGAGGTGCCACCATTCTTCAGGCATCTTGTTACTGAAACAGGCAAAGTCCTCCTTGGCATATTAAGTCCTGCTCCCTGAGCCAGCCGCTCCTTCTGCTTCGCCACTTCTTTACCTCTTAAGAGTTTTTTTTTTTTTTTGGAACAGAGTCTCACTTTGCTGCCCTTGGTAGAGTACCGTGGCTTCATAGCTCACAGCAACTCTTGGGCTCAAGCAGTTCTCTTGCCTCAGCCTCTCGAGTAGCTGGGACTACAGGCACTTGCCACAACACCCAGCTGTTTTTAAAGATGGGGTCTCTCTAGTGCAGGCTGGTCTTGAACTCCTAAGCTCAGGCAGTCCACCCGCCTCGGCCTCCCAGAGTGCCAGGATTACAAGCATGAGCCTCCGCACCCCTCCGTCAGAGTTGTTTTTGGTGTCAGCGTGACTCGATATTCTCTGATCTTTTCATTCCCTGAGCCCTAAGAAAATTTTCTTCCCTCCCTTGGTCATCATGCATCCAAGTTGAGGGAAAATATTTGTCAACCAGCCTGGAAAACAGCACGTTATGGTTGAAAAGAATAAACTGAGATGACTGGGCAAGCTATTATTCATTTGCTTCTTTGGGTCTTGCTTTCCTCATCTGCAAACCAAGACTGGGTGAGATAAGAATCAGCCCCACTCCTGAAGGACTGTTGTCTAGCTCCAGGTGCTATGCAAAGGCTTTCTACCTTCAGTCTCATACAGCCCTCATGAAGCTCCCTATACAGTCAGATCCACCTGTCTCCTATTTTATAGGCGAGGAAACCAGGACTTGAAGAGTGAAATGATACTCTTATTTTTTTATTTTTGGGGATTCACTGAGGGTACAGGAAAACCATGTTACACTGATTGCATTTGTTAGGTAAAGTCCCTCTTACAATTGTGTCTTGCCCCCAAAAGGTGTGTCACATGAAATGATACTCCTGAGGTCGTTTGTAAGAGGCCAAGTCCAGACTCAAGCACGATCTCTGACACCTGTCTCTCCCCTGGCCCTTGTTGCTCAAGTGATTTAATGATTTGTGTAGTTCCAGGCAGCCAGCGCCCCTCTGAATAAGAGCTCTTTTTCATGAAAACTCACACTGCCAGCACTGGTTGTGAAGAAGTCCCCGCCAATTCTGAGGACCCTGGGTATGTGTCTTAGAATGTCATGTGCATGAAGTGTCCCTGATAGAGCAAGATGAAGAGCAACTTCCTCAGAAGCCTCAAGTTTTTCCTCAGATGAAGACAGCTCAGTGAATCAGAAGACAGATCAACAGCAACTGTTGAAATTTGGGGGGTAAATTGCTATGGAACAAATCACCCTAGCCCTCAGGTGTGCTGATGACAGTGGTGCCCAAGATACCCATGTGAGTTGGGCTGCCCAGTGCACAGCAGATGCTCACTGTGCTGATGGGATCTGGTGAGAGCTGTTTTCTTCACCAGCTGGAACCTGAGGATCCCTTAGAAATCATGGGCCTCTGAAACAGTATGCAGAATTCTTTTTGTATTTTCATAAGTAATAATGATTTAACACATTGATTGCTTTCTATGCATGAGGTTCTGCATATGTTATTTCATTTATTCTTCTCAAAAACCCAGTGGAGATAAGTACTGCTATGATCTCCATGTTATGTCTGTGGACTTTGGAGGTTCATACATCTGGCTCCACACCACTGACCTCCGACCTCTGTGCCAATTGCTTTGACACTTTGCTGGGAAGCGGGGAAAGGTTCTCAAAGGCATTCAAGACTATGAGCCTGGATCTAAATCAGTGGTTCTCAACCTTCCTAATGCCATGAGCCTTTAATACAGTTCCTGTGGGTTGTGACCCACAGGTTGAGAACCGCTGATCTAAATGAAAGAGGAAGAAATGATAATAAGTTTGCTCTGTTCCAGTGAAGGACCTGAGTAGGAGGGCCTCACTGTCACAGGTGAGGCCCTTTTCTGTTTTGTCATTCTCTGTTGTTTCCTTACTATTGATGCTAAAGTTCTAACATGTTGGATTTGCAGAGCTCTTGGAATCACCCTTACTCCAGAGAGGCAAGGTACTATGGGAATAAGGGGCCAGTTCCCCTCAACCCTGCATCCCCCAGTTTTAGAAACTCTGGCAGCAGAAAGGTGGCTGGCTCTGCTTCAGTCAGTCCTGTCAGACTGCAGCTCCCTGTGGCTAATGGTGTTGCATTATGTATGACTCCAGAGGGAGTGCTGGCGTAAAGCTCTGTTTAGAGTCATCCAGGGCAATGTGACGATGAGGTTCTTTCATGGAGGGCCCCTTCAGATGCCTACTCTGCACTCAGGTGCCCCCAGCAGAGAGCAGATGGGAGAGGAAGGCCAAGGTGTCAGAAGCAAGGCAAGACAAGCCTAGGTCCTGTGCAGGTAGCCTGCAGACCAGTAAGCCAACCAGACGTCTACTTTGGGGTAAAATCGCTATGGAACAAATCACTTCCTTGTACAGTACCCCTTTGATAAAGACATTAAAACAAATTCATCTGAGCTTAAAACTAGGGGTTAATTATGCTCCCTGTGTAGCTGGTCTATATTCTATAGGTAAGAAATGCTTCATTTTCTACTGCCTTCCTTTTTGCCCTGGCTGTGAGGAAACTAAGAACCAAGGCTTGTGTTCAACTGCTGTTCTTTCCTCTGCCAGGGTTTCTGGGTTTTTTAGAGACAGGGTCTTATTCTGTGCAGTGGAATGATTATAGCTGTCTGCGGCCTCAAACTCCTGAACTCAAATGATCCTTTTACCTCAACCTCCCAAGTACCTAAAACTACAGGTATACATCACTTCAACTATTTTTGTTTTTCAGAGATTGGGTCTCACTGTGTTGCCTAGGCTGGTCTCAAACTCCTGGCCTTAAGCAAAGCAGTCCTCCCACTTCGTGCCAGGGTTTCTTAATAAAATTCTTACCCCAGCCCAATCTCAGTTTTATGTTGAGTGTTTATGTACTCACGTGTGTGTTGTAAACTGCCTTGAGTCTATTTTGGAAGAGAAGCAGGGTGTAAAGGAAGGGCTAATTTTGCAGTAGAAGAAGTTAGACCGCAGAGAAGAGTGTAGCTCTGTGAAGGAGGTAGGATCAGGCTGGCGTCAGGCAGAGGGTGGGGGCATTCCAGCAGAGCACAGCCCAAGGGAAGGAACAGCTGCGCTTGGGGCCGCTTGGGGCCACTCGAACCTAGAGAACCTCAGAGTTCTTGGGAAATCTACATCTGGTTGGAAATAGTTTCTGAAACGAAGTATCGGGACAGTAGAAGGGAAATTTTTCAGTACATGAATAATGTCAAGAACCCAGAAGAAGAAAAGAAAAGGATAAGTATACATAGAGTTTTGATGGTCCACTTTAAGCTCGGCCCTTGTGCCATTAGTTATTCCTCCCTCCTCGCCTAAACACGCCACAATCTGTGCTTTGACCATGAATCAGGTGATGCTTTTCTGTGGGGTTAAAGAGGGGGAAATCCCTCAATTTTACGTGTGGGTATGGGTTCTGGGGATGACAAAGGTGATCTGTTGTTAGATGTTAGCACTAACAGTATTTCACCACGTGCCTTGAGAGTGACACTTAACATCTAAGCCTCAATGAACTCTCCTGTAAAATAAGGATCACAGCTCCCTTCTAGAAGGGTGGTGAAGTTCATATGAACCTAACAATAGCAGCTGCCTAATAAACTTTCTATTTCCCATGGCCATTTGGCAAGGGGAAAAAAAGGACTTTACCATGAGTATCAGACATTTCAAAATAGGTATCTTTACCAATTCCTATTCCCCAGTGCCTCCTCTGTCTCCGTTAGCATGCTATACCAAACCAAAATAGGTTACTTTTCACTGGAGCATTTCCTGAGCTGCTAAATGTGCCCCTGGGTGGAGATGGGAATATGAGTTCTCTTCCCAAGGCATGCTGATTCTTTTTTAGGCTGGCAGAGACAATGAGGTCCTGACATGGCAGCCAACTAGGTAGTAATGGCCTTGGTACCCACCAAGCGCAAAGCTCACAGAGTAGGACATTCTGTAACTAAAGATGAGGGGGATAGGAAGTGCTACTGGAACCATGTCTTCGACTGGCAACACCTGCTCCGATTCCTCTAACCCACTCTGATGGCTGCCTGTAGGAACAGCCCTCCTTGAGGCCAAAATGGGAAGGAGCAGGAAGAGCAGGTTGGGATAGGTCTGTGCACTATGGTTGCATGTGACCCCAGGGAGATGGTGGAGTGGGCTGAAAGTCTTACAATCTGTTTACTTTTGTTTTTGAGACAGAGTCTCACTTTGTTGCCCTGGGTAGAGTGCTATAGAATCATAGCTCATAGCAACCTCAAACTCTTGGGCTCAAGTGATCCTCCTGCCTCAGCTTCCCAAGTAGCTGGGACTACAGGCACCCACTACAACACCTGGCTATTTTTTAGAGACAGAGTCTTGCTCTTGCTCAGGCTGGTATCAAAATCCTGAGCTCAGGCAATCCACCCATCTCAGCTTCCCAGAGTGCTAGGATTACAGGCATGAGCCACCATGCCAGGCCCCTGTTGACTTATGTTTTGAAAACCTTTGAAAATTGCCCTATGGGCTCGGCGCCTGTGGCTCAAGTGGCTAAGGCGCCAGCCACATACACCTAAGCTGGCAGGTTCGAATCCAGCCCGGGCCCGCCCAACAACAATGACAGTTGCAACCAAAAAATAGCCCGGCGTTGTGGCGGGCACCTGTGGTCCCAGCTACTTGGGAGGCAGAGGCAGGAGACTCGCTTGAGCCCGGGAGTTGGAGGTTGCTGTGAGCTGTGATGCCACAGCACTCTACCCAGGGGAATAGCTTGAGGCTCTGTCTCAAAAAAAAAAAAAAGAAAGAAAAGAAAAGAAAATTGCCCTATGGTAAGGGAATGAAAACAGATCCCCCCTCTTGGTGCAGTGGGCAGGACAAGTTCATGTTTATCAGGTGCTTTAGAACAGTGAAACCTGTGGTGCTTGCTTCCCTAGCTAGCAGCTGTGGCTCAGCAATTCCAGCTTGCGCATATGCCCTAAGGAAATGACTAAGTATGTGCAGAAAGCATGTTTTTAGAAGAGAATTGGAAACAACCTAAATTTCTAACAATAGGCAAGATTGATTCATTCATGGGATGGAATAATATGTGATCATGAAATAAATCATTTCAATACATAGAAAAAGGTGGGGTGTGGTGGCTCATGCCTGTAGTCTTAGCACTCTGGGATTTCTTGAGGCAGCTGGAGAGAAAAAGAAGGAAGAAAGAAGGGAGAAAGGAAAAAGAAGAAGAAAAGAAAAATCATGATAAATTATTCAATGAATAAACAAAAGTTATTAAAAAATACAGAATGGGTCTATTTTTAAAAGTAAACTTTTTGCTTTGGAAGTTTATTGAAAAGTTTCAAAGACAAGACAGAGTTTCTGTATACACTTCTAGTTTCCCCTAATGTTAACATTTTACATAACTGGTATGACTATCAAAACTAAGAGATTAACATTGGTACATTACTAGACTATGACGATTTCTGGTTTTCACTTTTTCCCACTAATATCCTTTTTTCTGTTGCAGGATCCAACCCTTTATATCACATTGCATTTAGTCTTTTTGTTATTTAATAGTTTGTATACACTGAAAAGCATCTGGATGGTTATCAATGAAATTAACTGATCATAGCTGCATGGTAAAACTAAGGGAAACTTTTATTTTAAATGTTTTCTTATGTCTTCTAGTTTTTCTGTTAACTTGCCACATATTTTAAAAATATAAAATAACTGACTCAGCACCTGTAGCAGTGTAACCATTACGGTGCCAGCCACGTACACCAGGGCTGGCGGGTTTGAACCCAGCCCTGGCCAGCTAGACAACAATGACAACTGCAACAAAGAGTGGCGAGCGCCTGTGGTCCTAGCAACTTGGGAGGCTGAGGCAGAGGAATCACTTAAGCCCAGAAGTTTGAGGTTGCTGTGAGCTGTGACACCACAGCACTCTACCAAAGGCAACATAGTGAAACTCTGTCTCAAGAAAAAAATAAAAATATAAAAAAACTAGTATCTTCAGACAGAGTCGGTGCCCTCTGATGACTCCTGGTATGGCTGTGCCGTGTTGTTACGTATTCATTTGTCCTTCTCTTTAGACTGAACTCCACAGGAGGGGCTGTGTCTGCCTCGTCCCTCCTTCCCTCTCGTGCAGCACAGGGCCAGGCAGGGGAGGGGCACTGATACTGTCTGGCTGAATGAATGGGTGAAGTCAGAGAAGTTTATTGTTACAATTCTCAGAGATTAATTTGCTTTAGCACTCTTTTTCGGCAGCTTTAAGAAAGCCCAGGCTTGGCTTGGCGCCTGTGGCTCAAGCGGCTAAGGTGCCAGCCACATATACCTAAGGTGGCGGGTTCGAATCCAGCCTGGGCCCGCCCAACAACAATGATGGCTGCAACCAAAAAATAGCCAGGTGTTGTGGTGGGCACCTGTGGTCCCAGCCACTTGGGAGGCGGAGGCAGGAGACTCGCTTGAGCCCGGGAGTTGGAGGTTGCTGTGAGCTGTGATGCCACAGCACTCTACCCAGGGGGACAGCTTGAGGCTCTGTCTCAAAAAAACAAAAGGAAGCCCAGGCTTGTATTTCCCCAGTTTAGTGATACTAACAGAAAAACTGGACCTGTTTTTGCAGTTTGCAGTCTCAGGGCTGACCCTCATGCCCATCATTGAATTAGTTACTGTGGCCAAGAGCATGGAATACGCCAATTGGCCAGGCTTAGGTCAATTGACCAGGCCTTTAGATAGCTTCCCAAAGAAGTCAGGGTTCTACTACCCAAAGGGGAGGATGGATGCTGAGCAAGTTAAATACAACTTGAGAGCCTCCCCCACAAAGCAGGCTTTAATCCCTGATTATTTTCACCATACTGTAAGCCCCCTAATGAAAGTAGAACCACATCAAAGTTAATCATTGTTAAGCCCTAGCAGCTAGCATAGTGCTTCAGGATCTAATCAACATGTAAGTGATTAAATACATCTCTTGGTAAACTAAGCCAAATCATTTAACTAAATGATGTTTGGTGGGTTTTTTGTTTGTTTGTTTTTTTAGAGACAGAGTCATTTTGTCGCCCTTGGTAGTGACGTGGCATCGCAACTTACAGCAACTTACAGCTCTTGGGCTTAGGTGATTCTCTTGCCTCAGCCTCCCAAGTAGCTAGGACTACAGGCACCCACCACAATGCCCGGCTATTTTTTTTTGTTGCAGTTTGGCTGGGGCTGGGCTTGAACCCACCACCCTTGGTATATGGGGCCAGCGCCCTACTCACTGAACGATAGGCACTGCCCTAACTAGACGATGTTTGACTCAGAAAAACTGACATAATAATAAGACTTCAGTGGAGGATAAGGAATAAAAACTTACCTATTAGGTACAATGAAAATTATTCTGCTGAGAGGCATATTAAACACCCTAATGACTTAAGCAGTGTACAAGATATCCATGTAACAAAAACATGTGTACCCCCTTAATATTTTGAAATTTGAAAATAATAAGGGACATTTGTTGGCTCAGGCATTTGACAAGTCTAATGAAGCCTGGAAGTCAGGCATAGTTTAATTAGGACTTCACTTCTCTGTTAGTCTCCTGACTGTTGCCTTGGTATCCATCTTCTTCAAGCTGGCTTCTCATGGTAGCAAATGACTGCAGTGGTTCCGGACATCACCTCGGTTCCAGACAGAATTATATCCCAGAATTCCCAACAAAAATCCTAAGATTCCCCGTGAACTGAATTAGGCTGCATGCCCACCTCTGGATCAGCCATTAGTGGCAGGGGTTGTTTACTATTGGCTTAGCCTAGATCTAAGGGTGAGCCCTTAGAATGGGGGAGGGGGGGAGTGTGAAGTAAAATCAACTTCCCTGAAACCACATGGATTCCTGATGGGAATGGAAACATTAGGGAAAGGGAAAGCAGTTTGGATCCTGAGGAGGTAACCAACAGGAGCTCAATCCAGCTCATTTGAATACACTAAATTGTGGGGTATAGGCCAGGGCTGCAGTTGTTAAGAGAAGGCAATGAGTGAGGTCACTGTACATGTTGACATTGGGTATTGGGCCTGGCGTCTCTGGCTCTGAAGCTTGTAGCTGGAGCCATGATGGTAAGGAGTGAAGTGGGCCATAGACACCTGGAAGTTTGTAGATCTCTGAATTGAGTGGCCTAACCTTGGGGAGGTGGAAAGGAGGCAGTGTTTCCCACGTGCCAGACACCATGCTAAAAGCCCTCCGTGTGCATTATCTTCATTAACCCTTGTAACAACTTCAGGTTGGGTATCATCATTATCCCAGATAAGAAACTGAAACCCAGAGGTCACAGTCCATGCTGACGTTGGGGATTGGACCTGGCGTCTCTGACTTTGAAGCTTGTAGCTGGAGCCATGGTGGTAGTGAGTGAAGTGGGCCATGGTCACCTAAGGTTCTTCTGGTGCCTACTCTCAGGGCTGGTGTGAGGAAAAAATGAGTTAGTTCTAACAGCACTACTAACATGGAGCCTGGCACCAGGTGGTACTATGGGAACTGAGGGCATTTATTAGAGTTGTGATATGTGAAAAATGGTAATTCCAGCTCTCCCCAGCAGGGCCTTTGGGGTCTTCTCCTCTTCTACATTCCAGTCCACCCTCCTTTCCTTCAGGGCAACTGAGAGATTAAAAAAGAAGGCATTGTGACCTTAGTGTGGAGGTGGGCCAGAGTCCCCTTCCTTGGGATGCTGGCTTGGGCTAATGTTATTCCTTTGTAGGTCAGCTCCCCTCTCCCACTGCCCTGGTGGTCTGAGGGCACCAAGGACAGGCACTGAGACTCCCTTGCCAGCGTCTGCCTCAGGCTGGCACAGGTGTGGGGACGCTGCAGACTTGGGTGGGCTCAGGCTGGAGTCACTTAGAGTGATGGCAGTGCAGTCCTTCACATGCCCCACACCAGACCAGGAGAGCAGCAGGAGTGACAGTAGCACTGGGCAGATGGTCGCAGCATGGAGTCCTTTGCCTCTGTCTAGTGGAAGTGCTCCCAGAGCCAGAGGGTACACTTCTAGAATTGGGTCCCTAGGTCTACCCAAAAGGCAAACCAAACCAGTTCTTTCCAATTGAGAATAGAGTTTCTACCAGGCCCTGCTCTGCTCATATGAGATCCTGTCCTCAGGTCTGGAGGCACCCAGGCTAGAGTTCAGATCCAAGCTCTGCTTAGCCTGACTGGGGGATGGCGGACCTGTCACTTCACTTCTGTGAGTTTCAGCTCCCTCCTCTGTATAATGAGGTTACCGATGCCCTCCTCAGGCTTAACTAGAATCCTAAATGTGACAGTGACCCATGCCAGGTCTTCACACGGTAGGCTCTCAGTATGTCTCTTCCATCCTCAGCCATGCTGTGCCAGGGTAGCAGGGGTCAAAACCAAAGGACATTCCCTTTGAAAGTTTGCCAAACTCTGGCCTTAGTCACCCAAAAGCTTATGTCTTTTCTCCTCACCAAATGGACTCCTCAAGTCTGGCCTGGGTTCCGGTTCTACCTTTTACTAAGTAGCCTTGAGTGCATCAGTCACATTGTATGAGCCTCAGTTTCCACATTTGTGAATAGACATAATAATACCGGCCATATTTATTGACTGAACAAATTTACTCCTGCCCTGTCTATTCTGGGTCCTGGGCACTCAGAAACAAAGATGAATGAAGGCATAGCAAGAGCGACACCTTGTCGCTACTAAAAATAGAAAACCTAGCCAGGAATTGTGGCAGGACCCTGTAGTCCCAGCTACTTGGGAGGCTGAGGCAAGGGGATCATTTGAGCCCAAAAGTTTGAGGGTGCTGTAGGCTATGATGCCACGGCACTCACCCAGGGTAACAGAGTAAGACTCTGTCTCAAAAAAAAAAGGAACAAAGATGAATGAGAAAATGCCTGCCTGCCCTCAAGACCTCCCAGTCTAGCAGATAAGACAGATATAAAATCAGAGACATACATGGAGAGCAGCGGAAAACAGGGCAGAGAGTGATCCATGTAGCTCAGGTGGATCAGGGAAAGGCTCAGAGTAGGGGACATCTGAGCCACACCTTGAAGAATGAGTGGGAGTTTGCCAGGCAGCCACTGGGGGCGGTGTTTTTTTGAGAGAATCAGATAAGCTATGTCAAATGTGTTCTGTAAACAGGGCTGCCTTTTCCTGCTAGGCTCATCCCTGAGTCCGTGCTGCTCCCGTGGGAAACAAAGAAATGCCCTAGAAACCCCTGCCCAGGCCATGAGTTCCTAGAATTGGAGGCCAGGGAGGGGGTTGCCTGCAAGCTAAAGACTAGACTCACCAGCTTGCCATACCAGGCCTGTTCAGTTTTGTCTTCCTTTTAAATTATATGCTCTGGCAGACCAGATCTAGAATTCTCTGAAATCAGTACCTTCCTGCCTCTTTCCTCTGCACACCCACCTGGCAACCTCCAATTTGTCTCCTGGAAACGTGGTTGGCCCACATCCCACTCAAGCAGCCACAGCACCTTTTTATTTGTAAATACATGCATTCATCCTTCCTCCCCCAGTGACTGGGGCTCCTTCAAGGTCAAAGAGTAGGTCTCAGTCTCCTCTGCTCCCCCAGTGCCTAGCATGGACTGTCCAGACTTGCCTCTCTGGACAGATGGTTGGAGTCCTTCACTTCCGCAAACATTGAGCTGCTTCTGCCTCAGGCCTGCTCGTCTGGAGTTAGTCAAAGAGGATGCAAGAAGCACTCGCAGTCCAGAGAGAAACTCACATGTAGACAGTTCATTGCAATGTTGGGTGATAAGTGCTGGAATAAAAGTTCACCTAGAGGATGATAGGAACACAAGAGGGAGACTATTGTACTTCCATTGGGCATATGGTGGAATTAAGAAGGAATTCTTGGCTGAGGAAAGATAGATACTAGCTTACACAAGGCACAGAGGCATGAAAAAGCGCAGCATGCTGCACGTCAAGGACTGTGTGTGTGTAGCTGGAGGAACATGGGTTCAATGAAAGGGGGCTGAGAACAGAGGCTGGGGATGCAGGCAGGGGCCAAGGGACAGCAGACCTTACCCTCATGCCAAGGAGTTTGGACACAATGTTTTACAGCCAATCATCAAAGCTTTGGGAACAGAGAAGAGATTATATGGTCAGTTGTGGGGGTAGTGCTGGGGCTAGCCCTGGCTAACGTGCAGTGGCCTCATCATAGCTCACTGCAACCTTGAACTCCTGGGATCAAGCAATCCTCCTATGCCTCAGCCTGCTCAGTAGCTGGAACTACATACATGTGCCACCATGCCTGGCTAATTTTTCCTTCTTTCCTTTTTTTTTTTAAGACAGAGTCTCACTTTGTCACCCTTGGTAAAGTGCTATGGCTTCATAGCTCACAGCAACCTCAAACTCTTGGGCTCAAGCAATCCTCTTGCCTCAGCCTCTCAAGTAGCTGGGACTATAGGTGCCTGCCACAACACCCAGCTACTTTTAGAGATAGGGTCTCACGCTAGCTTAGGCTGTTCTCCAACTCCTGAGCTCAGGCAATCCGCTGGTCTCAAAACTCATGAGTTCAGGCAATCCTCCCCCCTTGGCCTCCCAGAGTGCTGGGATTACAGGTGTGAGCCACCACATAAGAACAGCTAATACGGCTCAGCGCCTGTGGCTCAAGCGGCTAAGGCACCAGCCACATACACCTAAGGTGGCGGGTTCGAATCCCCAGCCTGGACCCGCCAAACAACAATGATGGCTGCA
>CAUYTI010019485.1:0-20080 GCA_963575145.1 Galago senegalensis | reverse complement strand
ACTCAGGGTGAAGGGATGGATTTGTATATTATAGGCAAATGGAAACCAGAAAAAAAAGCCGGGGTTACAATTTGAGTAACATATGCAATTGGCTTTAAACCAGCAAAGATAAAGAAAGATAAGTATGGTCACTACATATTTGTCAAGGGAAACACCCAACATGAAGAGATTTCAATAATTAACATTTATGCACCCTATCAAAATGTTCCTCAATTCATAAAGCAGACCCTAATGGATATGAACAACTTGATATCTTCCTGCACTATAATAGTTGGATATTTTAACACCCCTTTGACAGTTTTGGATAGATCCTCCAAGAAGAAACTAAACAAATAAATATTAGACTTAATCCTGACCCTAGAACAAATGGACTTTACAGATCTCTGCAGAACATTTCACCCTAATAAAACTGAATATACATTCTTCTCATCAGCCCACAGATCATCCTCCAACATAGATCATATCCTAGGACACAAGTCTAACCTCAGCAGATTTAAAAGTATAGAAATTATTCCTTGTATTTTCTTGGACCACCATGGAATAAAAGCTGAACTCAACAGCAACGGGAATCTTCATACTCAAGCAAAGTTATGGAAGCTAAATAATCTTAGGCTGAGTGATAGCTGGGTCAAAGATGAGATTAAGAAGGAAATAATCAAATTTTTGGAACAAAATGATAACAAAGACACAAATTATCAAAACCTGTGGGTTACGGCAAAGGCGATCCTAAGAGGGAAATGTATAGCATTGGAAGCCTTCATCAAGAAAACAGAAAGAGAGTAAGCCAACAACGTAATGGATCATCTCAAGTAACTGGAAGATGAAGACCATTCCAACCCCAAACCCAATAGAAGAAAAGAAATAACCAAAAATTAGGGCAGAATTCAAAATATTGAAAACAAAAGAATCATTCAGAAGATCAATGAAACAGAAAGTTGGTTTTATGAAAAGATTAACAAAATTGACAAACCTTTGGTCACCTAACCAGAAATAGAAAAGTAAAATCTCTAATGTTGTCTATAAGAAATGATAAATGAGAAAGAACAACAGTGACTTCAGAAATTCAAAAAATTCTCAATGATTACTACAAAAATCTCTATTCCCAGAAATATGAAAATCTGAAGGAAATGGACCAATACCTGGAAGCATGCCACCTTGCTAGACTCAATCAGGAAGAATTAGAAACCTTGAATAGACCTAAAGCAACCACTGAAATAGCATCAACAATATGAAATATCCCTAAAAAGAAAGTCCAGGACCAGATGGCTTCATATCCGAAGTCTATCAGACCTTTCAAGAGGAACTACTACCTATGGTATACAACATTTTCCAAAGCATAGAAGAAGAAAGAATACCTCCCAACACATGCTATGAAGCAAGTATCACCCTGATACTCAAACCAGGAAAGGATCCAACAAAGGAAGAAAATTATAGATCAATATTATTAATGAATATTGATGCAAAAATATTCAATAAGATCTTAGCAAACAGAATTCAACAACACATCAAAAAAATTATACACCATGATCAAGTTGGTTTTATTCCAGGGTTACAGGGTTGGTTCAACATACACAATTCTATAAATATAATACATCACATCAATAAAATAAAAAACAAACACCGTATGATTTCCCTAATTGATACATAAAAATCATTTGATAATATCTAGCATCTTTTCATGACCAGAATTCTTAAGAAAATAGGCATAGAAGGGAAATTTGTTACACTAACAAAGGCCATCTACAGCAAACCCACAGCCAATATCATATTGAATGGTATAAAATGGAAAACATTTCCACTTAGATCAGGAACAAGGCAAGGATGCCCACTGTCTCCACTGCTGTTTAACATAATAATGGAAGTCTTAGCCATCACAATCAGGCAAGAGAAGGCAATCAAGGGAATCTATATAGGGTCAGAGGAGATCAAACTCACTTTTCAGTGATGATATGATCCTATACCTGGAAAATCCTAGGGACTCAACTTCAAAACTTTTAGAAGTGATCAAGGAATACAGCAGCATCTCAGGATACAAAATCAATACTTACAAGTCAGAAGCTTTTATATATGCCAACAATAGTCAAGCTGAAAAAAATAATCAAAGACTCTATTCCTTTTACAACAGTCCAAAGAAGATGAAATATCTGGGAATTTGCCTAACAAATGAAGTGAAAGATCTCTACATAGATAACTATAAAACTCTGAGAAAAGAAATAGTTGAAGATGGTAACAAATGGAAAAACATATCATGCTCATGGCTGGGAAGAATCAATGTTGTTAAAATGCCCATACTACCGAAAGCAATCTACAGATTTTATGCAATCCCTATTAAAGCACCATTGCAATACATTAAAGAACTTGAAAAAATAGTACTTCATTTTATATGGAAACAGAAAAAACCTCGAATAGAAAATACATTACTCAGAAATAAGAACACATCATGAGGTATCACATTACCAGACTTCAGGCTATACTATAAATTTATAGTGATCAAAACAGTATGGTACTGGCACAAAAACAGAGTGGTAGATTTATGGAACAGAATAGAGAACCAAGAGATAAACCTACTACTTATCATCATTTGATCTTCAACAAGCCTATCAAAAATATTTAGCGGGGAAAAGACCCCCTAGTTAACAAATGGTACTAGGTGAAGTGAACTGGCTGGCGACCTGTAGAAGACTGAAACTGGATCCCTACCTTTCACCATTAACAAAAATTGATTCTCACTGGATAAAAGATTTAAACTTAGGACATGAAACTATAAAAATACTAGAAAAGAGTGTAAGAAAAACAGTTACAGAAATTGGCCTGGGAGAATATTTTATGAGGAGGACCCCCAGGGCAATTGAAGCAACACCAAAAATACATTGCTGGGATCTGATCAAACTAAAAAGCTTTTGCACAGCCAAGAGCACAGTAAATAAAGCAAACAGACAACCTTCAGAATGGGAGAAGATTTTTGCAGTTTATTCTTCCAACAAAGGTCTGATAACTAGAACCTACAAAGAACTCAAACTAATCAATAAGAAAAGAATAAATAACCCTATTTCTATGTGGGTAAGAGACTTGAACAGAAACTTCTTTGATGAAGACAGGCGCATGGCCTATAAACACATGAAAAAATGCTCATCATCCTTAATCATCAGAGAAATGCAAATCAAAACCACTCTGAGATATCATTTAACTTCAGGAGGATTAGCCCACATCACAAAATCCCAAGATTACAGATGTTGGCATGGATGCAGAGAAAAGGGAACACTTCTACACTGCTGGTGGGAATGCAAGCTAACATGGCCTTTTTGGAAAGAAGTTTGGAGCACAAACTTTAGTTCCTCTAGTCAAGGAACTAAAAGTAGACCTACCATTTGGTCCTGCAATTCCTTTACTAGGAATATACCCAGATGATCAAAATTATTTTACAACAAAGACATTTGCACCAGAATATTCATTGCAGCCCAATTCATAATAGGCATACATGGAAGCAGCCCAAGTGCCCATCGGCCCATGAATGGATTAACAAACTGTGGTATATGTACACCTTGGAATACTATGTAGCCATTAAAAAATAGAGACTTCACATCTTTTATGTTTACCTGGATGGAGCTAGAACATATTCTTCTTAGTATAGTATCTCAAGAATGGAAAAAAAACTATCCATTGTACTCAATACTACTATGAAATCAACATATAACCACCTACACATTCATATGAATGGCAAAACATAATTATAGTCAAGAAAGTAGAAGGGAAGAGGAGAGAGAGGGGAAGGAAGGGGAGGGGGGCATGGGAGGAGGGAGGGCATTTGGGGGGACCTCACCTAATGTGCATGATGCAATGGTACATTTCAAAACTATTAAGAAACAAGTATAATTGTAATGGATGTGTTACTTAGTTTGACGTAAGCATTTCACATTGTATATCGAAGCAGTACCCTGAACCCCATAAATGCATCAATGTACAACATTATGATTTAATAAAAAACAATTTAAAAAAATAAAGTTCATAAATCAACAAGTAAACATAAATACTAATTAGAATGGGTAATTCTTCTAATACATCTAAATGTCAAATAAGCTTTGACAAGTTTTCAACTTCATAAATCATCAAAGAAATTCAATTCAAATAATGATGTGGTACCAATTTTTACCTATCAAATTGGTACCTTTTCTAAATAATCATATTCAGTGATGGCAAAAGAATGAGAAAATGGGCTTTTTGGATCCTGCTGATATGCACATAAACGCATATCAAAACACATAAAATTTTCCTGACATGTTAATTCACAATTCTACTTCAAGACATTTGCCCTAATTAAACAATTAGGGATACAAAACAAGATATGTCTACAAACAGGGTCTTAGAAGCGCTATTTATAATCAATGGAAGGACCAGGTTAGATGCCCAACAATGAATCAAAATAGGTTCACTGCAGAACCTATTTGTATAGGTTCTGCATTCTTTGTAACTGCTAAAAACTTTATGAAAATATTTTATTAGCATTAGCATGTATTCCTAACTTCTATTAAGCAAAAAAGCAGGTTATAAAATGCTATGGAATATAATCTTGTTTTCATTAGTTCTGTGACTATGAATTTGTGTATTTCTTTTTTAAAAACCTCAAAATATACATGGATAAACATATCAAATGTATAACTTGGCAATTTAGACAAGAAGTGTTTCACAGTTTATATCTATTTGAGAGTTTTCTGTCTTATTGATAAATCACCTCCAAACTCGTATTTTAGATTTTAACAACCCCCCCATTTTGCCAATTGTAGATTGAGTTGCTCTTCAAAGAACTCAATCAACTGAGGGTTTGAGGAGAAAGGACAATGTGGGGGTGGATTCCTAAAGTGTTCCTGAAAGCGATAGTGCTGATTCTGCAGTGTTAAAATTCACCTCCAGGAACATAGCCTAGAAAGTGATGCACCTCACTCAGAACACCCCGGAAACCTCATTACTGAAAACGACACCCTACATCCTCAGAGCACATACTTCGTGAGATCTCGTGAAAAGTACATAGAATTCCAAACATCAACTTTGGTAGCAGCACTTTACATTGTTTCTGCAAAATGCAATAATGTCTTTTTAATTCCCTAGGCTGGCATGGCTCACACGGCAGCGTCATTTATTTAAGGATATCTACATTTTCAAACACATTTGGGTGAAAACCAGACCCATCAATCAGTGTGACAGGCTACGTTCCTCTCGAGTTTATCCTCCTGTACATTTTGTGCCAGATTTAGTTCGCAAACCTCCAAACGGGGAAACACACGTCTTGTTCAATCTTCACAAATATAAAATGATGTTGTTAGACTATCATTTGCTGTTTGAACTCTCATTCATTAATGAAAACAACACCCTGCCCACCTTTTAACTGCAATACTCCCTCGTGTCTACTGAACCCTTAATGGATGAAACATTTTAAAACCCAGAGATATATTATTCGTGTTGCAATTTGTGTGAAACTTGTCACTTTAGAGGATCTTTTCTCTTCCTAATGCAGACAGGTTTGTTTATTTTAATTTCCATTAGTGTCTTGGAAGACAAAAATGATGAATGATTGTTCTAAAGCTACAGATTTCCCTAGTTAGTGACAGAGGATGCGTGCTTAGCTTTTCTTGTTATTTTATCAGAAGCACAAACCCTTGCAACCCCCACAGGGGTTACAGGAAGACCACCACCCCATTTCAGTTTTCATGCTAGAACTTATTTCCAAGGTGGCCTCAAGTGTACGAAGAGAAAAAGCAAATAATATGCCTACCAGCAGACCAAATGAACAAGGCACATACCAAGTAAAAAGGAAGAGGAATAGTGGCTGGACAATGGACACTTCAAAACTGCACTTTTTTCTAGTCTTCCTCCCTCTACCTACCATGTGACATGGTCCAGCTGAAGGGAAGAATGAGGAAATGTGGTAGCTGAAATTGCACCCGGAGAAAGGATAGTAAAAAACTGAATTTTCATTCTCCACCCTTAGCATTCAACATAACCATTTTAAGAAACCTGTTTTTGATAAGAAGGAATGCATTTGTTATTGTGGCAAAATAAACATAACATAAAAGTCACTGTTTTAACCATTTTTTTAAGGGTACCATTGAGTAACATTAAGTACATTCATAACTTTGTGCAGCCATCACCACTATCCACTTCTAGAACTTTTCATCACCCCATAATGAAACACTAGACCTATTAAGCAATAACATTCCATTCTCTCCTGCCCAGGGCACCTGGGAACCTGGAATTTACTTTTGGTCTCTATGAATTTATCTATTTCACTACCTCATACAATGTTTGTCCTTCTGTGTCTGGCTTGTTTTGTGTAGTCTAATGTTTTGAGGCTCCATCCATGTTCTAATATATCAGATTTTCATTTCTTTTTCAGGCTGAATGATGTCCTATTGTATAGGTAGACCCCATTTTGTTTATCTATTCACCTGTGATGGACATTTGGGTTGTTTCCACCTTCTGGCTATTGTGAATAGTGCTGCTCCTTGCTTCAGATTTTTTTTAGATAGTTGCCTAGAAGTGAAATTAGTAGATGATAAGGCAATTTCATGTTTAACTTTTTGAGAAACTGTCGAACTGTTTTCCACAGCAGCCACTGAAGATATACTTCTTCAATATATGTTTCCAGATACAGCAAAGGCCAAAAATTGAGCAATGACTATGTACCTAGTAAACATGGGCAGCTTGGAAGTCACTCTGGGTAGTTTAGGGTGAAGTGTGGATGTGAGTCTCTCAGGACCTCTTGGCTCCCAGCTCTCTCATTCCCCTAGCTCTGGTCTGTTGGGACCATTTGCCTGCAGGTGTCCCCTAACCTGCAGCCACTTGGGACATGGGATGAAGATCATACAGCAGGGGTCTGAAGATGGAGGCCTTATAGCCACTGCAGTTTCGTTGCTGGTATCTTTTGCCCACAGTCATTGGGCAGATACTCGTCATAGTCTCTGTCATATTCCCCAGACTCATCACCTGTATGTTTCATCTTTATGCTCTTCTGCCTTCATCATAGTTTAGATACCTTCAGAAGTGCCTCTGAGCAGAGATTTTGACTGCAAATAGTGAGGTAAGAATGCCAGTCAAACAGCATACCCTTGAGCAGACTGTTCCAAGGGCAGCTGGGGCTCCATCCTGCTTGGGATTTCTGGGAGATTGGGTAGACCCTGCCTTGGAATTTCTGAGGGACAATCAAGCAGGGGTGTTTATTCTCCAACTCTCCAAAAATCAATGTTTAAGGATCACTTTGGAGGACATTAACTCCCCAGTACGCTTGACCTCCCTTGTGGAAAGGGCTCTTCCACAGTTCTAGAAGAGCCCTCAGGGAGGGAGATGCAGAAATTAGCAGTGCCAAGTCTGCTGGCATAACTGAAATGTCCAAGACATATGGCCAGGGGATTGATGACACCTATTATCATCTTTTCAAGTAAGTTTTCAGTAAACATTTATTCAGTGCCTACTATGTGTCAGGCACTTTGTAAAGGACCAAGAATTCAAGACCAAATAGATTTCTACGCCTCATATACTCTTTCTCTTAATATACTTGATGCAACCTTGGAAATGGAATCTTGTATATAAAAAAAAATGATGCATTCTTCATGTATAACAAGATAGGAATGATGGCTTTTGCTTCTAATAAAATAATTTGAGAAATCAGTATACCTTCTCTGTAACTCTCTGACTAGTGAAATTTCTTTCCTCAGGAAGTTTATAGTCTACTAGACCAGTGGTTCTCAAAATGTGGCCCCCAAACCAGCAGAATCATCCTCAATTAGGAAGCCACAAATGAAGATTCTAAGACCTTCTGAATCTTGGCCCTACAGAAAGTGGATTTTTTTTTAAGTTCTTCTAAGGGCCATGTTCTTCAGACCTCTGGGTATCTGATATGCTGTTGTCTTAGAGTAGACTATTCACCTTCATCAGTCATCTGCTGGCTAAATATCCTTCACATCTCAGCCCAGCCATTGCTTCCTCTGTAAGACTTTTCTAGGGAGGCAGGAATTTCCTCTATGTGCCACCCAACAAACTGTGTATATCTCTATTAGAACACTTAGCCCAGACTGTTAGCTCAATGCCATCAGTCAGACAGGGACAGATCCCAAAGCACTGACCACTTTCAATTCATTTTCACATGCTCAGTGTTCAGTGGTGATCTTCAGTAGATGCATAATAATAATGGAAACATTTATCAGTTGCTTGTAATATGCCATATCTTGATGAAGTACTTTGCTTAGAATTTGAGACTAATCCCAGAATTGCTCTTCACCCCAGGAAAGTGAGTCACCACTTTGGCCCTTCTCTGACTATGACCTTCATCCTATAAGAGGCATACCTGGGGTCAAGAGGAATTGCCTATCCAGAGCCCAGGTCCATCCCTAGGACCATACTTTAGGTTCTCAGGTCCCCAGAATTCCCTGTCAAAAGGGCCTTAAAGCTACTTCCAGGAGGGCCTTACTAGGCATCTTCCACCAGTCTTTCCTCCAAGGACAGTTCATGTCTTAGTTGTATACAACCCTATGCCTAAGAATGGCCTCAGCCTCCCTTTCTCTGGGGAATGTGACTGTAACTTGGATATACAGAGAGACCACATATAGTCCCAAATTCCCTTGGCCTGTGAAAAAGACCTGGGCTTGGAAAGAGGAGGCTCAGGCCCATAGCTAAGGTCCATTTCTCTGTAGGCTACCACATTCTCTAAGGAACGTGAGAATTCTAAATTTAAATCCAGACTTTCTCATGTTGAAGGTATCTTTGTCAAGGTAGGCAGATAGAATATAGCTTATTTATCAACTTATTACAGTAATTTATAATTTTGAAATATTTAGACAAAGCATGCAGGCCTCCATTTATACTCTTGCCCTCGAGCCCACAAATATTAAGGTTATATCTATTTACCCTTGTGACAGTTTTTTTTAAAATAGATATTATTATTATCTACCCTTCCATTTCATATGTGAGTAAATAATTCCAAAAAAAGGACCTTCCATTTGATCCTTTAATCCCATTACTGGGCAACTATCCAGAAGAAAAAAACCTTTTATTGTAAAGACAATTGTACTAGGCTGTTTATCGCAGCCCAATTTACAATTGCTAAAATGTGGAAACAGCCTAAATGTCCTTCAACCCAAGAATGGATTGGTAAGCTATGGTATATGTATACCATGGAATATTATTCAGCCATGAAAAATAATGGAGATTTTACAGCATTTGTACTAACCTGGATGGAGGTGGAATACATTATTCTTAGTGAAGCATCACAGGAATGGAGAAGTAAGAATCCTATGTATTCAACTTTGATATGAGGACAATTAATGACAATTAATGACACGGTGGGGCATGGGGGAAGGGGAGAGCAGACAGAGAAGGAGGGAGGGGTGAGGGAAAGGAAAAGAGGAAAAAAGAAAAGAAAAGAAAAGAGTGACTAATTCTCACATAAATTGGGTTTAATTTTGATCGAAACATTAATTTTTAATTCAGCTTGTTAATATGTTGTTTAGGATATTGCATCCTCATTTATAAGTGAAATATGTTTGCAATTTCCTCTTTATAATAATTTATTTTCCAATTTTAATATCAGGTATATCCAGATTAGAATGATTTTGAAGTATTTCTTCTTTTTCTATTGTCTATAAGATTTGGCGTGATCTGTTTTTTGAAAGCATCTTTTCCTTTTATTTACAAACATTAGTTATTTATTTTTTGAGACTTTGGGGAAAAAAAAAGAAGTTAACTGATGACCCCATACTGAACCTCAGTCAAAGCATTCTATAATAGACATCCCTGATTCAACAACGCCAATGTTACTTTCTTTGCATTATTATTGCTTAATATTTTGATGCAACAACTGTCTGATTTCTTTCCTGAATGTATTTATCTCCGTTTGTTTTTTATGAGACTTTTGTTTCTACTCCTTATCTTAAACATTGTTATTGTTATTAAATTTTAAGCTTTTTTAATTTTGTGAAGGCAAAAAGTAGAAACCTACTCAAAAAAAAACACAAATAGTAGTATACCATTTATGAAAACTTAAAAGAAGACATAGAATAATATGATTTACTTTATACATACATATACAGAGAGAGATGGTAGAATTACCGGTATTAGTCAACATAATGTGGTAACAAACATCCCCATGATCTTGACGACTTGACAAAGCACAAAGTCGTCTCATGTTCACACTGTGTAGCCAGCGGAAGGTCAGGAAAGAGGGAAACTGCTCATCACAGTAACTCTGAGATCTGGGTTGAAAGCAGCTCGGTCACCTTCCCAGTTACTTGATTGGGGGAAGGTGAGTGACCGATAGCACGCCGGCCCTGGAAGCTCCGCTGGAAGGTACATAAGTCACTTCTACTCTCATTTCACTCATAAGAAAGCACAAGTCCACTCCTTACTTCAAAGCACAAGTCCACTCCTTACTTAATTCACAGGTAAATTCATTACCTGTGCCCAGAAAAAAAAGAACAAGACTCTGTGAACAGCCCTAATGACTTGCAGTACAATGGCCCAGCCTGGAAAATGTGCTCCAAATTCACATGGGTATGCCCTGCAGAAAGCTCCAAACTCACACGTTCCCTGCACAATGAGGGAGGGAGGAGACGGGATTTCACCTTCATCTGTGATGTCCTTTCTTACTATATCTTTAAAAAACCTTAATAGTCAACAGATTGACCTTTTTGTCTTTCATACAGTAGGACCTCCATAACTGACCACCTCCCTACACTGACCACCTCCTCAAGTTGTCTTAATTTTCATAGACTAAACATGTACCACGTGTACTCAGTGGAAGATCCTCACACTGGCCACCTCTGTATGTTGACCAGTTTGTTACAATCCCTTGAGTAGTCAATGGACAGAGGTTCTACTGTATTTTTTTTGAGACAGAATCTCACTAAGTTGCACTCGATAGAGTGCCATGGTGTCACATCTCAGAGCAACCTCAAACTCTTGGGCTTAAGTGATTCTCTTCCCTCAGCCTCCCAAGTAGCTGGCACTACAGGCACCTGCAACAACGCCCGGCTATTTTTTGTTGTTGTTGTTTGTTGTCATTGTTGATTTAAGCTAGCCTGAGCCAGGTTTGAACCCGCCAGCCTCAGTGTATGTAGCTGGTGCCCTACCCACTGAGCTATGGGCACTGACAGTTCTGTATTTTTAAAGACAAAACATAAAATTTGCTACTTTGGGATTAGATGTAGACTATGTACATAGTGGTTATATCATTCTCCATATTTTATTCTATTATTTCAAAAAGATCCTTTTAAACAATTAAATATCATACGTACATAAAGGAAATAATCTTTGTGTACATGTGATATTTAATTGTTTAGTCTTTCAGCCTCATGATATAAAAGTAATACCCAGAAAAATTAAGCAGTTTCGCAATCGGCCCAACTAAAGGTCAAATCACACAGCCTATTCACTAAGTGCAGGAACAAATCACTAAAATTGAAAGGTATCAAGCCTGTGACCAACACCCGGTAGAACATTCATAGTAAAAATTCATGTATCCAATAACACAGTAATTTATGTAATTAAAATTCAGAATACTGGGCGGTGCCTGTGGCTCCATGAGTGGGACACCAGCCCCACATACCGAGGGTGGTGGGTTCAAATGTGCCCCGGCCAAACTGCAACAAAAAAATAGCCAGGTGTTGCAGCAGGCACCTGTTGTCCCAGCTACTTGGGAGGCTGAGGCAGGAGGATCACCTAAACCCTGGAGTTGGAGGTTGCTGTGAGCTGTGACGCCACGGCACTCTGCCAAGGGCAACAAAGTGAGACTCTGTCTCTAAAAAAAAAAATTTAAAAAAAAATTTAGAATACTAATATTACCTTCAGAAAATAAACTGTGTAACTTTTATATAATTTAATGCTTAAGGACTTCATGATTACCTTAAGCAAGAAAAGACACACAGATTTTTGTTGTATGATGAATATATATAGAATCAAAATGAAATCAGATGCTTATAACTGAAATCTTACCTGTTCGTTTATTTCTGTCCACATAACAATACTTTAACTCATAGTCTTTTAGCAAATCTTGAACCTCCTGAAAGAGACAAAACCACAAATTCAATGAACACACAAATGCAGTTATTAGATAATCCAGGTCCGGCGCTACCACCATCACGGCCACCGTGCCCCATGTGGAAACACTGTCCATGGTTGCCCGTTACTCATTAAATTAATGGTACTCCCATGCCCCACTAGTCACAATACCTGCCCACGTCTCCCTGACCCCAACGCAGACCAGCACAGCCCCTGCACACAGAGCCCACATTCCTGCTCGGATGAGACACCACTCTCGTGGGCACCGCACGCACTGTTCTCACCCTGTGCTCTGCTCATGCTTATACCTTAACCTAGCATGGGGTGAGCATACGACCAAAGTTCTCAAACCTTGCCTGAAACCGCCTGCATCCTTTACAATCTCAGCTCAAATGTTCTCTCATGAAGCATCTCCCAGTGATCTCCCACAGAACCTGAACTCTCCCCTCCTTTATGCTTGCTGACAGTGGTTGTAATTTTATTGATGTCTCTCTTATGGAAATAAGGAGTATGCTCATTTCTCTTTCTGTGTGTGACACACTGAGCCTTCAACAAGTGTTAATAATACAACTGCAGATGCTCGAAGCACAAACATGAAATACAGGGAAAGGTCCCTGGATGTGGACACAACTAACTTCCACCAAGGCACAGCACACAGATTGCGTCACTTCTGCCTAGCTCCCCAAGATATTTAAACTGGCTTCTGGTTCATTCTCCTGCTATTACTAACCCATCCATCTGCACTGTTTTTCTTATAACATGACATTCATCCACTTGGGATAATCAAAGAGCAGGTTTTCTCTCTCTTTCCCTCATCCCGCCTGTTACACTGATTGACAGTACTCAGGAAAATAAACCATATTTTATAGACATGTTTTTCATAGGCTTGGCATACGCTAGCACTCAAATATCCATTAAAGTGAGTATCATGTGTTTGCTGTTGAATTGCTATGGGTCCCTGAATATTTTACTCAATACACAACAGACAGTGACAGGTTCTCAAAGGAATCAGACTGCCACAGGGGTAAACATTCTGACCCAGAGTGGAGAATTACACCCAACCAGTTCCGTATTGGAAATGAGTAAGCTAAACATACACAGGTCCCATGATGGCAAGTATATAACCTCAAGAAAACTATTACTATTAATAGTAATAACCTATTATTGCTATCACTATAGTTAACACTTACTTAGCTTTTATGTGGGTCATTATAAAAACTCTGACATGCACAAAAATCAAGACACATCAAATACGTGTGGACAGGAACAAATGAAGCCCTCACAGCAACACCTCTGAGCTAAGAGTTGAAACTTGCACAGGTGAGTCAGAAAGGACGCTGTTGACCATGTTTCTCAAAGTGAAATAATGGACCATAGCACAGTCTGTCTCAAAACTTTTGTAGCAACCCACGTACTAGGTACTAGACATTGGATTCACTTCTTTTATAAAACAGTAAAATCAAGTTGCCTTCGTCATATACTAGTAATTTACTGAGAGGAGATTCACCCAATCAGTCTGGTTTCAGAGACTGCACTCATAACCTCACACCACATCGCCTTATTCCAGTGTTAACTTTAAGAACAGTTTACTACCATTAATAGTTATAAAAACAACACCATGAGTGCTCTTATAAGTAATCATATAAGTAATATGGAAATGGAAAATAAATAAGAGGACAGTTACAGTTGAGAAATATTTTCTTTTAACCTGGGGGGGGAGTGATGTAATAGGCAATGCTATTATAAAGTTGAATGAAAATATAAAAATATAAAGTTGAGTGAAAAATAGGTAATTTTCTATGACAAAAAAGATAAAGGCAAAGCTGATAATTTACTATTCCTTATTAGTAAGCCAACATTATAAATATGTTAAAATGCATACACTTGCCGATTTTTGTAAAATGCCGTTTGCTGAATCATGTGGTATTACTATGTGTAATATGTAGATTAGTTTAGATGTTACTATGCTAATTTTTTATCTTGTAAACTTCAATGGTTTCTTGGACTTCTTAAAACAGAATACTATATTCTTCATTAAGAAAGCATAACTCTCTCAATAGCCTAACCTACACATCTTGCCAATCAACTAATTTAATACTTTGTAGAGATAGTGACAAGGGACCCAGTGTGTGCTCTTAGGTGCTCAGAATCTAATCTCTCCTTTCGCTGCTCAACAGCCGTTGAACGCTAGATAAAAAGCATGATACAGCTCTTCACATTACCAAGTATCTGCAAACAGATGACAGTCCTGTCACTCACTCAGCGAAGAGAATTACCTAAGTGAGCTTAAGTATTCAAAGGAGGGTTTCTTGACTTGACAACATCTAACTGTAGATCATCTGTGTATCAGATGTGGGATACAGAGTTTGCCAACCAGCAGACCTTACAAAGCTTCCTACACAAAGGAAAACAATTATTTCTCACCATGCCCTGGTTGCTCTGACCCAGGCAAAAGTGGGTCACCCTCAATTGGAGCCTTGGTAAGTTGGCCAAATCAGAGACAAAACCTGAAAGGGAGTCCTAATAGGCATTTGCCAAAATTCTTCCATGCTCCATCACACAACACTGAAAGGATTAAAATTATAGTTCCCTACACTAATCCAGCTTTATAACACTTCCTCTAATTTAGTAATTTTGAAGAATGAAGTAGCACCTTTGATGAACACTTTGTCCACTGAGTGTCATTATCAGTTATAAATTTCTCAGACCAAGGTTAGGTTACCCGAACTGGTTTTAGATAACCTTAGTAACCTATTCATTATCACTCACTGAAGTTAGATGACAAGTTTTGCACGTATGAAATGTTTCCTGGAGAAATGACTAACAGCTTTTAACTCAAGTTGGCTCCCTCTCCCCCAGAGTTAAACAGCCACTGTTCCGGCTGGTCTGGACTTTTTTCTGTGTGAAAGGTGGCTGTGGTATACAACTGAACCACACTGTCTTCTCTGAAGACAATGCAACTTAGTTTCATTTTAAAAAAATTATTCTTAGAAAGGCTTTCATAGATTAAAGCACATTACTTTTAAATTCCATTGCCTTGGATTAAAAAAGGAAACAAATAACTGTTAATTTTCTTTTAAATTTTTAAATAATTTGATAATATGAAAAAATGATCAGTAACAGATAAATTGTAAGGCATAATGATGAAAAAAACTCCAGAAAATCATACCAAATTAAGGGTCAGAACACCAACAACACTGGCATCCGTCTGCACCCGCCTCCCTGCCTACCCTCCAGCTTCCCTGCACAGGTCTGCGTCTTCACCTGGGGGTATCTCCCCAAGCAATGTATTATGTTGTGTTACTTGGTGTGTGCTTTATAAGAATGGCATTACTCTATTTTTAATCTTCTGTGCCTTGAATTTTATATTTGACATTATGTTTCTAGACTTCTCACTGGTTCCACGTGGGACTGCTGTCTGTAACCACAGATATATGTATTCACTTTACTATCAATGAATATTTGGTTTGTTTCCAAGTTGTCCTTTGGTTATTTATACATATTTCTTAAAACCATTATTACATTCTTGTGAATTTTACCTATTGCCATTCCCATAGAAGAGCTCCTCAGGGGAGAAACTCCTGGAGGAGACTCACGCAAACAGCCAGCTTTAGAATAAAGTGCTCACTTGTCCGCCACAAAGGCAAACCAATTTCTATCTCCTCGGCAGTAAAAAAGTCCTGCTGATTCACTCCTCTCAACGCTTGGTGCTAGGAGAAACTTAAGTTTTGGCAATTTGTTGGATATAAAATTATGTCTTACTGTGGTCTTTTTTATGTTCCTTAAGAGACAGAGTCTCACGCTATTGTCTAGGCTGTAGTGCAAGGGGGGACAATCAGAGTTCACTGCAACCTTGAACTCCTGGACTCACATGATCCTCCCACCTTAGACTCAGAGTAGCTGGTACTATAGGGGCATGCCACCATGCCTGCTTAATTGTTTTTCTATATTTTTTCTTGCTATGTTAACTGGTCTTGAACTCCAGGCCTTCCTTGAGCTTCCTGGCCCCAGCCCTCCACATACAGGCCCACAACTTTGGTTTTAATTTGCATTCCCTTGAGGAATGAAGTACAGCACTGTGACAGTTTTATTATAAGTCAATTTAGCTGAAGTATCCAGTTATGTAGTGGAACACCAACCAGTCTGGGTGTTTTGCACAAATGGTTGATATCAGTAATCAGAGGACTTAAGGAAGGGGACATTACCAATCAGATGACTTAAGGAAGGGGACATTACTTAAGGAAGGGGACATTACCATCAGTCATCAGATGACTTAAGGAAGGGGACATTACCTAGATAAGGCGGTGGTGGCTCTGCCAATCAGCTGAAGGCCTTAAGAGTAACACCTGAAGATTCCCATGGGGAAGAGATTCCACCTCAAGGCTGGCACCAACACCTGCCTGAGCCCTTTGGACTTCAGCCTTGCTGGTCCCACAGTTATGGGGCCCAATTCCTTAAAATGATGTTCTAGAGGAGGGTACCCGTAGCTCAGTGGGTAGGATGCCAGCCACATATACTAAGGCTGGCTGGTTTGAACCCGGGCTAGGCCAGCTAAAACAACAGTGACAACTGCAGCAACAACAACAACAAATAGCTGGGCGTTGTGGCAGGTGCCTATAGTCTCAGCTACTTGGAAGGCTGAGGAAAGAGAAGTGCTTAAGCCCAAGAGTTTGAGGTTGCTGTGAGCTGTGATACCATAGCACTCCACCAAGGGTGAAAGTGAGACTCTGTCTCAGAAAAAAAAAAAAGTGAGGTTCTGGAGACTAGCCCTTTGTCGTCCACTGCATGACGTCTAAAATTAAGTTGCAAACTCATCCAGAAAAAGGGCTACACACCTCACTGCTGAACATCACCATGGTCACCTTTGAGGTCCTCTCCCCAGGAAGCTGTGCAACAATGCCAGCACCCAGTCCGCCTTTCAAAGCATTTCTAGAACAAGTTTGAAAACTTATCTGTCACACCTTGTATGATGACAGATAACACATTTGATGGCCACTCCAGAAAAAGAGTTACAAAAGTGCCTTGAAGCGTAGACCTGGCGCTGGGATTGGTGCAGGCTTCCCAAGGGGAGGGCCGGGAAGGCGACCGCACAGTAACTGTACTTTTTGACAGCTAGAAATTTGACTGCATCACTCCCCGATTTAAATATTTCCCATAAAATAAAATCCAAACTCCCTAAGATGGTCCACAAACTTTTACTTATCTGGTGGTGGTTAGTGTGCCAGCCTTACAGTTTACATGGCCACACAGTTCTGCCTTGGCCACGTAAACTAATTTTGATTATTTTTTTTCTTGCTTTAGGACTTGGTACATCTTGTTACTACTGGCACGGCTGCTTTGTACCCCTCTCTTTACTTGAAAACATACTAGTTCACCCTAACCTAACATATAACTCACTTCTTCAAAAAGAAAGTATACACCTCAAATCAGTCAACATGTACCTAGCAACAAAAGGCTCTCCTTGAGCAGCTTATGCCACCGCCACTCACCAAGGTAGCAACAGAGTCTAGGCCCTATGCCTGAAGCTGAACTCTGTTTTCTCACTGGCTGCCAGCGGAAGACCACCCAGCCCTTGCACCTGCCGGCTCCATCTTCCAACCCAGCAACAAACACTGAACACCTTTCTCAAGTTTCCATTCTGAGTTCTTCTATTAGCCCAAGAGAATGCTCTGCTTTTCAAAGCTGACACCACCTCTTGGGAATCAACCCTCAACCAACTGATTAATAACCTTAATTACAGCTGCCACATAATATAACAGCCAAAGTCCCAAAGATTAGGAATAGGGCAGAAAATCTTGGGGAGCCATTTTTGGAACTCTGGCTACAAGTAAAGTAACAACAGATGTCATTTACTGTATACTACGTGTGCCCTACACAGTATGTACTCAGCATCTCAGTTTGTAGAGCTCACCCAGGGTGAGGAGGACTTGTGCATGAAGGAGTCAGCGCAGGGTCAGGACCCAGACCAGGTGAGCACACCTGGCGGCCAGCGCAGATGCCCAACAGAGGAAAACGCAGCCTAAGTTGGACAAAGTGGGTGCCTGAGGGAGGAGGACCACCTGCAGGGGGTGGGGGACAGAATAGGGCACCCAAGGAAAGAGGGGTGCCTGCGGAGAGAGGAGGCGGGGGGAGGGGGGAGGGATACCTGGGGGGATGGCAGTACCTGCAGGGGGAGGGGGCACTGTGAGGGTGGAGGTTGTAAGATGTGGCCTCTTGGGGGGAAGGTGCCTGCTGCAGTGATGGGAAACTGGTCACATAAAGGGAAGTTGATCAAGTAAAGACCTCAAGGCTTCTGTCAGAAACAGGAAGGCCAAGCGCAGGATGGGAAAACTGGCAATGACCTGTCCCGGCATCAGGCTTCACAGTGATGCGGTTGCCTCCTCCTCTACAGACCCCAAATGCAAAGTGCACATGCACAGTGCGATTCTGCTTCACAGCTAAGGAGGCCTGAGAGCAGGGACACCACGGCAGCAGTAAGTGCACTAGTCCCAGACACTGGCTAAGATGCTGAACTCTCCCCTAAAAAAAACTACGCACAGCACCGCAGTAATCAGCTCAGGCCAGCATAACCAACAACCAAGACTGGGCTGCTTAAACATCAGAAATACATTTTCTCACAGTTTTGTAAGCCAAATGTCCAAAATCAAGGCTTCGATGGCCTTGGTTTCTGACTGACTTGTGTACAGCACGTCCGCCCGGGGCCCCACATGGCCTGTCCTCTCTCTGCACTGGGAGGCCAAGCTCTCCGGCGTCTCCTTACACTGCCCAGCTCTTCTGGCTCAGGCCCACGCTCTGACCCAATTTAACTGCTTCCTCACTGGACCCCTCTCCAGCCACGGTCCCACTGGAGGTCAGGGCTTCAATATGTAAATTTGGAGGGCACAAATGTTCCATCTATAACTCATACATTCTTGGAATGTCTGAGTCTAGGGCTGGACAAAGAAATTACAAAATAAGCTGCTACAGTGTCATGTCACAAAGGCCACACTCAGGGAACGGTGGCACTGTCATGTCACAAAGGCCACACTCAGGGAACGGTGGCACACTGTCATGTCACAAAGGCCACACTCAGGGAACGGTGGCACACGTCAAGGACAAAAAGGACCCTCCCCACAAGGATGTGCTATTAGCCACATGTTTCCAAGGAACAGTGATTAGGAAAAACACTGTCTTTATGGAGGGGCGACATAGCAGACAGGTCAACACCAGCAGTGAGTGAGCATTATACACCAGGTGGCCTAGTCCCCTGTAAGATGTGATCAGAGGGGTATTCTGCTTCTGTGGAGTTCTTCCCTAAAGCCCATAACCATAATCTTATCATGAGAAAAACACCCTATTAACACAAATCCAGGGACATTCTAAAATACATCAAATCAAAACTGTCAAGGTCATGGACAACAGGACCAAACCAAGAAACTGCTCTCAGGTGGAGACAAAGGAGGAATGATGAGCAGACACAGCGTGGCTCACGCAACTGAACCCTGGGACAAAAAAAGGGCGTGAGCGAGGAAACTCAGGAGACCCAACTGCGGCCTGCGGTGTATTTAAAATTTTGCTGAGTATAACCTGCTCTAGTGTATAATGCACACTCGTGGCTTTTTTGCCCAAACTTTCAGGAAAAAAAGTTTTAATTTTTTAGAGGAGGGTGGGCATGGCTGTGCAGGGGCCTCTTCCCTCACAGGGCACCAGGCACAGATCCATGCACTACAGACAAGCTGGGAGCCAGCCCAGGTGGCAAGTGAGTGTGGTCAGATGGACTCAGGGCTGACCTCTCAGCTGTCCCCTTCCGGCCCACCCCCATCCCACATCCTCATTTCCTGTCCCTCCCAAGTCTGTAGGTGGGGATGTGGCCATGGCCACTCCTCGGAGAACCCCAGGGCCCTTATTTCCCAGGAAGCTGGTGTGAGGGGCCAGGGCTGCCCTGTCAGGTCCAGGTTCCCAATGGTAGACCCCTGCCCTGTCCAGCTGCCTCATCTCTCACAGCTGGCCCCATGCTGAGGCCCCCTGGACACCATGCTGAGGGGGAAGATCCCCGATA
>CAUYTI010019484.1:0-41636 GCA_963575145.1 Galago senegalensis | reverse complement strand
TTAATGCACTTCTGGGGTACAGTGTGGGGTTTTCACACAGAGATGTTAAGCTTACTGCATATGCACAATTTGCCCAACAACTGGTTTGGAAAAATGGCATCAGTGACAATGCTTTAAGTTGGGAGAGAAAGTGAGAATGAACATCTCTTAATTTCATTAAATTGTCAAAGGATGCCAGATCTCATTTTCTTCAATGAAATTAGTTTCACTTGTTCATAATTTGATTTATTATGTCAAACTCGGTGAAACATACAAATTGTGTGGTTTCCAGTAAATAGGGATGATGAATTCAAGCCAATAACTTTACTTGATCCAGGAAAAATCAAGTCAATACTCAGGAAAAGTCTAGAGAGAGAGAGAGAGAGAGAGAGAGAGAGAGAAATGACATCCCAGGAGAGTAAATTTATTTAAAATGATGACGCTCAGTGTAATCGGCAGCCCTCTGGCGTCAGGATTTTGGCCGTTAGTCTGGGGATGCTGAGCTCCTTCCTGCATCACCGAGTCACTTCTTGCCTTTGCTTCTTTGTCTTGAGTTTTCATTTTTCTTTTTAAATAAAACCGAACATCCCAATTTTCTAAATCGCAATCAATCTTTCTTTTTCTCTCTCTTTCTCTGTCTTTTCTTCTACTTAAGAAAGGAATTGGGATTTGTGAAAATTCCATTCCTTTCCAACAAAGTATCTCTATGATAATATCAGTTCTATTTAATAGATAGGAGTGAAGTGAACATGCAGGCCGATTATATAAGCATGAACTGCGTTGCTCCCCAGGCCCCTTTTTATAAGCTTATTCTTACTGGTGTCCTTTCTAGTTCTTAAGTTCCTAAACTTCTGTCTAATCTGGTTGGGTAGACAACAAAGAAAGTCCAATTTTTTTTTCTCCTATGATGGAGGCAAGAACACTTTCTGTGATACTGTTTTCCTTTTTTTATGAAATAGAAATTATTATACTACCTAATTAGGTTTCTCATGGTAAATAAATAACACAATGCATGTGGAAAACTTAGCAGAGTGCCTAATACATTTTATATTAAATAAGTATTTATTATTATATTTCAAAGTGTGCAATAAAATCTGGCAAAACTTTTCCTACCCAAACCATGATTATGAATCGAGGGGTGTGTTCTTTGCCAGAAAACACAGTTTATGGGTTTAAATCTCAGATGTTAGATACCTGAGATGATGGAATTGAGAAGTAGCCTCAAAGAGAAACTCAAAACCCCAGGGCCCAAGAAAATGAAAGTGGAGGCTCAGCGGCCTAAAGCAGAGGGATGGGGCCGTGGGCTTTCTCCCCACTGCCGGGATGGGTGCACTTCAGGTGAGGCGGGGATGGGGGGGGGGGAGCCGGCGGGGCACAGGGCGAAGGCCTCCAGGTTGACCGCTCAGCCGGCAGCTGCTGGCCCTGCCACAGTGGGCAGATGGCGCAGTCTTTTTTAATTCCTCAGATGGAGGTAATCTCATGTGTAGTTGAGAAGAAAAACCATACGAACAACTGGCCGTAATTATTATATTAAGTATTTATAATCTCACTCCCCCAATATCTTTCATCCCAGGGACATAGACAAAGAGAAAGAAACTTGCCTGCAGGAAGTTTACTGGGGAGATACTTTCAGGAACAGCATCAAGAAGCTGGGTTGGGAGGTAGGAGAAGGTGACCTGGGATGTGTTTGTAACAGAAATCCCAGTTGACCTGGTTGGTTCTGGGGTTGGGATTGGCATCTCAGGATTGTCTTCAAATGCAGCTGCCTCTGGGGCAGGGCCATGACTTTGGGAGACGCCTTCACTTTGCCAGGAGCCATTTTCTGAGAGGGACTGAGCTGTGAGCCGTTAGCCGGCAATACTCGGTGTCTGCAGGGATGAAGTGGGGCACCACAGCATCCCCCATGTCTTTATTTCCCCAGATATAGCTAGATAAAATCATCCACTTGCACCCTTTATTATATCTTTTTTTCATTTCTTTCTTCTCGTACTTCAATCTAGGGTTTGTCAAATATATAATCTTTTTATAGGGTTGTCAAATACATAATCTTTTTCTCCTTGGAAAAAACATCCATTTTGTTGCTGTAAAAAGCCCATCTAAATACTGAGAGTGAGACACAGACGCATCTTTGTACACAAATTACAGCATGTGATGCATCATGCCTGTTTTCATATATCTAAGACATACCTGTCAATTGATGAGTGAATAAGGAAAATGTGGTGCATATGTAGGGTGACCAGATTTTAACATCGGTAAGGCGGGACAACAAGGGGGGGGGCAGGGCAGGGCCTGATAACAATGCAAACTTTGATAAGCAGTTCTTGATAATCACTTCTCAGCAATTATTTGTTATTATTACAGTTTAACATTATAAAATTAACAAAAATAATATAAACTCATATTCTGGCAAAATAGCCACATGGCAGCTGAAAACCGTGTATTCCCTTCCTGTTCTCCCGCCCGTTTGTGCATTCTTTCCAAAAATCAGGACTTTTTAAAAACGCTGTGGGTAGTGGGAAAAATTGTTGAAAAGCAGGACTGTCCCGTCAAAAGTGGGATGTCTGGTCACCCTATGCATTTATCATCTTATTTAACTCTTAGGACAGTTCTAGGAAGTAGGAGGAAACTGAAGGTTGTAGAGGAACTTGCCCAAGCAGGCAAGAGGCAGGGCCGTGTGTCCAAGCAAAGCAATTACTGGCTGAGGCCTGAGAACCTCCACACGTGGTCACATCTCTTCACTGCTCCACCAAATCCATTCTATTCAGTTTCTACTGTTACTATATCTGGTGTTCCTTCCATAGCTATCTGTAAAATAGTTCTGACTATGGAGCTTTTTGGAAATGTGTTTATTTTATTTTAAAATACCTGCATCAGTTCTTTAATATGGTGTGTTTAATTTGAAGGATGTCATACAATTTAAAATCTGGCAGTCACCCATGGTTTATAAATATTAAGGTGAAGACCAAATGCTTTTCTTACGTTCATAAGAAGTTCACTAATTTAGTTTTAAAACCATTCATCAAAAATTCTTACAATATAATAAAAATGTACCTTTAGATGGAGATCAATTTCTCAAGACCCCACAAAAATGAATCATTAAATTCTGTGCTCTCTTTTACTAATGACTTGGAGATTCTTAAAAGTTAGACAATAATCAAAGAAGCTCATTTGACTATAGTGAATTAGGAAGATTTTTTTGTTGTGGTGGTGGTGGTGATTTTTTTTATGAGTATGGTAAAATGATGCCAACTTAGCAACAGATTAAAAATTAATTTTCTCTCCTTTATTTTATTTCTCTGTGAGTTTTTAGCCTAAAATAGTTTATTTTAAGAGCCAAAGGCAAGGGGTATATTTCTTAGCCAGTTTCTGTCTATAACCTACAGAGTTATTGGCTGCCTAAGGAATTCTAAAGCAATTTCTAGTTCTTTAACTACTTCTGCTAAAATCTTCAAGTGATCTTTGAAAACCCTTTGTGTGTCCACCCCACAAATTATCTCTATCTCATATCATATTGCTGTGAATGAAGCTTTCACACCAGTGGCATCTCTCCCCACTGTAAAAGGTAATATATTCTTTGGCCACTACATTTTCAAGTCCCCAAAGCTATGGTTTTCTATGCCTGTTTGTCAAATCTATAAATCCCAGTTACTACACAGACACATCTATAGAATGTGAAAACAATCTTACTGCCTCTTTGCCTTTGCGGAAGGAGCTGTTTCTGCCCTTCACATTTCCTTACAAAGTATGGGTTTAAGAAACAAAATTCACCTTTCAAAGTCAGCATCCAGGTGCTCAATAGAGAAATGTGGCCACGTTCCAGGCTCAGCGCATGCCTAACACGCCACTTTCCGTTCCCTTCGAGGCCAGTTGTGGAAGTGAAGGCTGGTTTCTGATCACTGTTTGACTGTAATAGTTGATTTGCTTTCTCGGGTGTTTCACCTTTGCTACTCACACCTGGGCCTTGCCTTCTGTGCATCATTGTTAAGAATCCTCCTTTGTAGAGTTTCCAAAAGGTTAAATTTTTGCAGACTGGCCTTTCAGGAATATAACTTCTAGATGGCTTTTGCTGTTTTTTGTTTTTAATGTCATCTCCTTCTCCATTCTTTTATTTCATTGAAAACCAATAGCATTTTTTCAGTACTTCACTGGTTAAGCAATTTCTTTCAGGGCCTAAAAAAGAGAAAGTGTTTTCAAGTTTTGGCCACCCTGATTAGTAAAAACATTAAAGCACAAAAGGATTTAGAGCTTGTATGCTTTAAACATGGAGTAATTAAAAAACACGCTTTGTTCTTAGTTTTATGTGGATGAAAATGTTGAGGTTAATTCTTTGACCATGTGGGATAATTTGACTCTTAATCAGTAAATTTAAAAGATCTTTCATAACATAAAAAAGACCCAGCCCTGCCAAGGACAAATGACTGGCACTGAAATTCCTTTGTTAGCTTAAGTCATTGATATGCAAAACAAAAGAAAATTCTTTGGCAAAAAACAGAGGAATGTCCAGATGGTTTCTATCTATTTTCTCATTGATTGTATAATTAAAATCTCCTTTAATCATCAGAAAAAATTGAGATAGAATGTTTGTAATAGAACAGCACTGGGTTTTAAAGAAACACTTCTTTGGTGGTAGGTTTACTAGTAATGGGGCACTGGCAGCAACTATTTTGTGATTTTTACCCTATGGAGAAGAGGTGTCTAGACAGTTCACTGGGGGAGGGAACTGCCTATCTGTAGCACTATGTTATTTGTGCCAAATAAGGCCAAACACTAGGCCATTAAAATGAGTGAGTTAGAATGATCACCTGATTTCAGGTGGTGTTTCCCTTTACTTGAAGCACGGTTCACACCTTTGATGGATTAAGAGGCAGACTAGTTCATTTATGAGGTTAGTTACTAAGGAAAGGGCCAATAAACTAGTTAGTAATCATATAATTCATATCCTTAGCAATTATGGGATGGGATTTTTCACACAGGGACTCTGACCTAGTTTTGCTAAACTACTTATATTTTGTGAAATGATGTGTTTGCTGGTGTTGGTCAACAGAACTACACTCCCATGTGTTCTTTTTGGATTCCATCTACTTATCCCCAGATTCTTTTGCTCAGAATGTGCGTGGATATGCTCGGCTGTCATTGGGGATGACACCATCTTTTTAGGTTGAGTAGCTGCTTGGCGTCTTGCATGACATTGTCTGCATCTATCTAATCTGTCATCATCCATATCATCTGGATCGCTTTGGTTTATTAAATCCTGTCAGTAATAAAGCTTCTTATGATTTTCTTGTGATTGATCCATAATCTCTGGGGTGTTCTTTTCTTTCTTTTTTTTGTTTTTTAAAAACTTAATGGTTACCTTTGTTACTGGACAAAGAGGCTTCAGCCACCTGTCAGCCGATATGCAGAGACAGGAATGGGTCCACCAGACTTTATTTGTCAGAAGGCCAGTGATTATGGAGAACAGTGAGGGTAGCTTCTCCAAGACTGTTCTGTCCTATTTCTAAAATCACAGTTTTATACATAAAAGTTAAAAGCAAGAACTCTAGTAACACTTATCTTAAACAACAGCAATCTCCGTAACCCATGACCTGTAATAAATGATGATTGACATAACACATGATCCATATAACAACATTCCAATTCAGAAGTTAATCCCTAAATCAATTGACCTAAGCTATTCAAAAGGTACACTTTTAGGTTAAAGCCAAATTTACAAAACAACAAGGATGGAAGATGTGAGGTGAAGGTCACATAGGACCTGGCCCAGCCAGGCCAGCTGTGTCGTGTCAGCCCCAGCCTGACTGACTCTGTCTTATTCTCATTACGTGAGCTCTGACCTTCAAGGTCTTTACTTTGGGCTAAGGAGAAATATTGTCACAGTTTTTAGAATGCTGATGACAAAGTGTAGAAACATACGCTCTCTTCCCAAGCAGCTCTGGGAATAGGCTGTTGGGGGTCCAGTACTATTTAAGAGAGAGTAGTGCTTTTCTAAATGGTGGGTTCAAGGAGAAGGGTTAGGGAAGAATGTAATGAGATGTAGTTTTCTGTGGTTCCTTGTCAGCATATATGGTTCCTGTGTGACAGGGATTCACAACTGTGGACCCTAAAGACTTGGGCAGGCCAGGAAGGGAGCACTGGCTCTAATGTGCGATTTAAAAAACTTAACATAGATTTCCTCATTTAACCCTTACAGCAGGACCCAGGCAGACAGGCACTATCATTATTATCATCCCATGGATAAGGATAGGAGAAGCTTAGGGAAGTTAGGTAATTTGAAGGACCCACAATTGGAATCCAGGGAAATTGACTTGAGTGTCAACTTCCCTTGCTAATTGTTTGGTTCTGCCTCAAAGTTTAACTAGTACCTCAAGTAGAGTGCTCCTCACCATTGTAACAGGACTTTGGAAGTTCCATATCAGTACTGGGAACATTTCTGAAGCACGTGTGAAAAAGGAAAACTGTGTCTGCTGCAGGCAGTTGTTTTGTGTCCTTCCCTCTAAGGCTTTGTGGTCCCAGAGGGAGTGATGGTCATGGGAATGACAGAAAAGGGGGTAGTTAGCACTCAGGGTTTGATCTGAATTGATTCTGCTTTCCTGTTATACAAATGTCTCTATACCTTCTCGGTATTTCCAAACCAAGATTTGTTTTTGTGTAGGTTTTGAATGGTTTTGTTGGTGTGTAGCTATATTTTCAGTTAGCTGATAACTATAGTGATCCTGCAACATGACTTCTTATTTAACACATTGCTTTTCTTAATCTTCCAATGGTCTAAGGAGGCAGATTTTATTGCTATATTTCATAAAATCGAAGTATATTTTAAGGTTGCTGAGTCAGAATTTCTCTTGCAATAATAAATGGTATGTCTAGGTTAATTAAGGATATTGTTTTCTTTCTTAGTGGCATATAAAATAATAGTGCAGCTTAGAATAATGATAGCATTTTGGATCCAATAACATGTAATATCTCTATTTTACAGAGGCAACTGTGGAACTTCAATAAGGTCTTCTACATCACCCTACTAGTAACTGGTTGTGGCATATGATGTGCTAGTAATGGAGAAAATCAGCTTTCTTTCATCATAGGCACAGTTGGTCTCTATTTTCCAACTTCCCTTGCACTTAAGTTTGCCATGAGATGGAATTCTAACAATGGAATATAGATGGATAACTGGACCCATAAAAGCCACTTGCTTTTCTCCACTCTTTGTTCTCCCAGTTTGCTGAATATCAATGTCCAGGACAGTCCTGGGAATGGCACGTTAGAGATGGCTCAACTTACGCAATTTGACCTATGGATGACTGTGTGGAACAGAGTTTTCTGTCTTCCCCATTTATTCTAGCCTACTGATTGACTTTATATGAGTGAATGATAAATTTACATTACATTAAGCCACTGAAATTTTGAAATTATTTTGTTGCAAGTAGATTCTGTTACTTTATGTTGGTAGAATTTGGATTCAAATCTTCTCATTCTAATTCTAAATTCTACCATATTTCAAAGTTAACAGAGGTTATAGTAAATAAATATTTTTGTTTTGAAAAAAGTTTGGGAAACAGTTAAGCTAGTTTCTTTTTAAAAAAAATTTCAGATTAGCATGAGGGCACAAACCATTGGGCTCCATTGTTTGGGTTTATTAGGTAAATCCTTCTTGTATTTGGGCCCTGCACCCAGAAGGTGTGCCATACACCCGTAGGTTGTGCTGGTTAGGTGAGAGCACACCAGCTCCCCCCCTTCTATTCTGTCTCCCTTCCCTCCTCCCCCTTCTCCCCAGCTTGAATTTTTTCTCCGGTGGGTGTGCATTTGATCATCTGCTGGCTGTATTGTATACATTAGATGCTTGCTTTTCCATTCCTGTGATACAAAAGATGTAAACTCTCCATCTTTTTAATGGCTTTGAGATTTTGTGATGTGGGCTATTCTCACTGTGGTTAATATTTCAGAGTGGTTTTGATTTGCATTTCTCTGTTGATTAGGGATGATGAGCATTTTTTCATGTGTTTGTTAGCCATTTGTCTGCATTCCTAGAGAAGTTTCTGTTCATGTCTCTTACCCAGTGATAGATGGGATTGTTTGTTCTTTTTTTGTTCATCAATTTGAGTTCCCTGTACCTTCTAGTTATCAACCCTTTGTTATATTTGTAACATGCAAATATCTTTTCTGATTCTGAAGGTTGTCTGCTTGCTTTAATTGTTAGGTCCTTAACTGTGCAGAAGCATTTCAGCTTAATTAAGTCCCATTGTTTATTTTTGTTGTTATTGCAATTGCCACTGAAGACTTTTTCATAAAATCTTTCCCCAAACTGACACCCTCAATAGATTTTTCCCATAGTTTCTTCTAGGACTTTTATCATTTCATGTCTTAGATTTAGATCTCTTCTCTATCTTGAATCAATTTTTGTAAGTGGTGAAAGATGTGGGTCCAGTTTCAGTCTTTCACCTGTGGTTATCCATTCCTTCCAGCACCATGTATTGAATAGGGATTCTTTTGCCCAGGGTATGCTTTTGTTTGCTTCATCAAAGATCAGATGGTGATAGGAGGCTGGTTTCATCTCTTGGTTTTCTATTTTGTTCTGTAGATCTATGTCTTTATTTTTGTGCCAGTACCATGCTGTTTTGATGGCTGTGTACTTGTAGTATAACTTAAAGTCTGGTAGAATGATGTCTTGGGATCTTTTTCATTACTAAGAATTGCTATTCAGATTTTTTTTGTGGTTTTATATGAAACAAAGAACTATTTTTTTTTTGAGTTCTTCAAAGTATGATTGTGAGTCTTCTAAAAGTACCTTTGTAAGACATTGAGTTGTGTCTATGTAAAGATATGCTACTTTATATAGGGCTATATTCTTAATGGAGGCTTGAATGTACACTTGAAATTATAAAGATACTTCTCTAATATTGGTGATTTTTGGCTGTTATACTTTCTGGTCTAGTCAGTAAACTTTCTATTTAGTCAAGGAAGTTAATTACCATGTAACTTTTTTGTATGTAAGTTATTAAGTGACAATTTTTTATCTAAACGCTCTTGAAGGGAAGGCCTGAGTTTTCTCTTTCACCACTGTGTTCTCTGGCCTCTGACACAGTGCCTGTCCCGTAGTAGATACTCAATAAATACATGTTAGATTAGTGCCCAAAATGTCTTTATTACAGGAGCTGGAAATCTTAATTTCTTCACTAATAAAATAAGGAAAATGATATTTTTTACTCCACAGGATTTTGTGATAATAAAATGAAAGACTGTGTATCTGAGTGTTTTGTAAACCAGTCATGTGAGATATTTGTACTACTACCGGAATGAAACTATGTTCAGCAGCCTGTATTGAAAACACATATTTTCCCACAATTATTAGACTTCAGTACTGAAGTTGTACTAAATACAAGTGATGAAACTAAATTATACATCTTTTCCCCTTGGAACATGAGGGAAGTTGAAACTCAGTAAACCTTATGTTCTTTTCCTTGTTTGTAAGGCTCCTGAGCCAGTCTGCATTTTCTGTGTATACCAGATAGCCACGTGGAAACGCACTCAGCAGGTATTTAAAAGAATGATGCAAAGGGTACCAGAAAAAAGTTAGTTAAAAACCACATAATAATAATTTTTCAGACTATCTGGTAAAGAAAGAATTCAAATGTGGAAGTCTTTTTTTCTTCTTTTCTGAATTTTGCCATGTCTCAGAATGAGTAACACATTAATAATCAGAAACAGATTAGTGTCTGAGTAAGCCTCCTTCTCATCAATCCCCCATGTCCCTTTGCTTTCTATATAAGAAAGGGTTCATTACTTTCCCTGGCCCAAGCTTCTTATTTTAAAAAGTACTTGAATGAAATGTGCCTGTGCTGCTGAGTATTCTCCCTGCAAATGTGCTGTGTGCCTGGATGGCGTGTCAAGTTTATTTGGCCCCTCTTTAAGTATTAGTGGCAACATTTGCTTAAATTGCTTTCTTTCAAACATACATATTTCATCACTGCTGGCTGAGCTGTTTTTGTCACCAAATGAAAAGGCCACATGTGTAGATATTTTCAGGCAGCAATCTATGGTGCTGTAGCAAGGGAGGGAAATAAATCCCTTAGATTTTGGTAAGGTACTGATGGCTCAGGGACCGACTCATTCTCTTTTCCAAGAAACAATTCCAAAAACAAAATGTTTTCTCCTGAGCTTAAATGAAAAGCAGATACAACAAAGACTTTAAACTGAGAAATAATAGATCCACTGGCACCAGGTACTGAAGGAGTTGCACATTATTTAGACTTCTCAAAAAGTTGGCTATGTTTGTTATCTGGGGGTCCAAAAATTCTCTGGAAATTATTGCCTACGTTAACCATAAAACTACTAAACAGTTTATTATTGTCAAATTCACTTAAAATGGATAACTTTGATCTCTAAGAGATTCCCTTTAGGGAAAAGCCTGTGGTAAGAATATATTTTAGAAGTCCATTGTTAAGCATTTTAATAAATCAACATAATGCAGGAAAATCTGATATTACTATGGAAATTTCTATGCTTTCATTGCTCATTTCATATCATTAAGACCCAATTCCTATGCTAAAGACTCTGAGACCAAAATTTTTCCAAAGTACAGTTTATGAATACTGATGGAAAGAATGTTACTGTGGAAACTTGTTTTCCTTAGCTTGTGCTATCTGTCTTCCTACTCTCCAACTTTACCTTAACCTCCTGTCAGCCTAAATTATTCTGTTATCCAATCACAGATAGAGCCTACACGTTTGTTATGAGAGGGATGCAGGCCTCAGATTTTTGGTTAATGTAGTTTTCTAATGGAGTCTTACAAAAGTTATTGTTGAGATTATGTAGGGATTCTATGATATAGATTTTAGCTGTAGGTAGATAGCTATCCTTGTTTTCCTGGACTTAGGGGTTTCCCTGGAGTGCAGGATGGTGCCCCTAGTGTATTACTAAGATGCATTACAATGACATGAAAGACACCTATCCCAACAATACAACATTAATTATGAAGTGTGTATCCCAGGAAGGTCTTCATTTTTAAAGGATTAGAGGTAGTATTGAAACAGAGCTTATTTGCCACTGGTCATTATAAATAAAGAGATAGTTGAGTTAATGCTGCTGGATTTTATAAAATATAATTTATCTCTATATATAGTTAGTCTAGATAGAAGATTTTACTATGTTCAAAATACAGAATTTGTTGTAACCTAATTACATTCTTTCTTAGTTCTAATTACAAGGCATAAGAAATTGTAGAACAAAAACTTCATAAAGAAATATTTTAAGTGGTTTATTTCCCAGTTGAGGTGTTTACCTTTAGATGTCATTAAATATATTTCTTCAATCTAAAGCATTCCCAACTGAGCTATTTTGGCTGCCTCATTAAATATATTTCTACTTTGTGAATTTGGGTAATTATAAAGTTCCTTACTCAGGCTTTATGTGTCTGAAAAGTAAACCTCTTGTCAACACACAACACACTTTGCTCCTTTTTACTCTCCCAGAGTTCTGGTTTGTAAAACAGGCTCCATGTATGCTGACTTTCCCTTACGGATGAATCCGTTCTCTCACATGAAATGTCATTATCTAAAGTCCAAAGACCTTGGGATATCCCAAGTTTGGGATATTTTAAGATTTGTTCTAGTAAGACATAGTGTGTGGAGCATGAAATACCTATCAGAAATTGGAAGACTGATCTTAGAAAAAAGATCTTCCTTTCTTAAACCTCGGTCTGAAGGCCTTTCCTTCTTTTAGAAAGTTGTAAACAATCAGTTTTTCTACCTAATAGTTGCAGTGTATATATAATAGATACACTCAACTGCCCCTTTTACACCTGCTGGTGGAATGTGGAATGACATTTGGTCAACAGATGAGCTGTGTGTCTATCTTTTCCCTGAAGGGTGTGAAAGGAAACAGAAGGTCTGTCTGGTTTACCTCTCCATCTCTTATGGAAATAGATGTACTAACATTATATGGCAGGACATGCCCACAGGTGTCATAGTAAATAACAGTTTGTTATACCTAGTTTTTCCTTTCTATGTATGGTTTGTGGGCTGCTTTGCTATGCTATAGCTTATCAAGGCCTCGAATGCCCTCTGTGGTCTTCTCTTCATTCTTGAACAAGGAACATACTCTTTTTTTTGAGACAGAGTCTCAAGCTGTCACCTTGGGTAGCATGCCATGGCATTGTTGCTCACAGCAACCTCCAACTCTTGGGCTCAAGTGATCCTCTTGTCTTGTTTTTTTCTATTTTTAGTAAAGACAGGGTCTTGCTGCTGCTCAGGCTGATCATGAACTCATGAACTCAAGCAATCCACCCACCTCGGCCTTCCAGAGTGCTAGGATTATAGGTGTGAACCACTGTGCCCGGCTGAGGAAACATAACTTTATATAAAAAAATGACGAGGGTTGAATACATGTATTTGGTGAAATCCTGCTTCCTAGAAGAGTGTAAAAAACTATTATCATTGCTTTTGTAGGTCTTTTATGGAATATATACAGGATGGCCATAAAGTTCAGGCAATTTAAAATTGCACCTGAACTTTATGGCCACCCTGTATTTTAATATCTTAGTATTTTTAGAATTTTTAATTTTCATATGATATTTATGCATTCTTTCCAATAGGAAAAGACACATTTTAATTATGTCATAAATTGCTTTTCATGACATTTATTTATATCTACAGATATTTTATTCTTTGGGTCTGAAATAGACAGATATGTCTTCTGTAAGGGAGGAAAGCTGGCTACTAACTCTGGCAATTCTGCATCTGCCTTTTTCTACTTTAATAATTCAGCTGTCTACTGAAAACACATAACTGACAGTCACATAAGAAATGCCATGTGCTTTTAACTTTTGAAGAATAAATTTATGTTTTTCTCTTAGGATAACAATAAGAAAACCAGGGAATCTAAATTTTAATTCTTAATGACTATCTTTAAGATATTACTACCAGGTCATGTTTTTCTTTTAATGTTTAATAGTTTTTCCTATGTCCTAAGCAATGTATAGCAAGTTATCTATACCCTAAGAAATAAAAAATACATATTATCTTTATTCAGAAATACTATATCTTTTGAGTTTATCTCTCTAGCAAATTGTACCTTTACCACATGTGCTAAATTATTCATTCTCATCTGTCATTAGTTTCTCAAATGGAACCACTGAGGAAGGTTGAAGTGGTCAATGGGTAGCTGTTTTCCAGATAGTCATAAATATACAATGTGTGCAGTAAGTGCCCATGGCCAAGAGCACAGTGCCAGAGAAATTAGGCATAAAGGCTATGTAAAAGTTGGCTCAAGGTCTCAAAAGGCAATAAATAAACATTGCTACCCCTTCTGAGGACATCTTTTTTGGATATATCATTTCAAAGGAAACAGTAATGATTCTTTTATTTAAAAATGTGATATTATTATTTAACTGAGAAATCATAATTGTGTACAATAGGGTACAATATGATATTTTGACATAGGCATACAACGTGAAATAATTAAAGCAAACTAATTAACAAGTTTATCACCTCTTTTGGTTATTCTTTTGTGGTGAGATATTTTAAATTTACTAAATCATTTTGAAATATGTAATACATTATTATTGACCATAGTCACTTTGCTGTGACATAAATCTCAAAACTTATTTCCCCTGTGTAACTGAAACTTTCTACCCCTGGACCAACCATTCCTCCTCCTACTTTTTACTTCTATGTATTTGATTGTTTTGAACTCCTCTTGCTTCCACATGGAAGTGAGATTCTGTGGTCCTTCTGGGTCTGGCTGAATTCCCTTAACATAATGTCCTTCAGGTTCATCCATGTTGTCACAAATAATAGAATTGTCTTTTTGTTAGTCTAGATAGCATTTCACGTGTATACACACTACATTTTCTTTACCCACTGACCTGTTGATGGACGCTGAGACTGAGAAACTGTAATAGTTCTTCACCAGACTTGAATACTGAAGTGTGTTAATGATCTAGTACTTCTGGTGCCCCAAGAGAAGGTTTCTGAGTCTTCCTCCCTACTTGATTCAGGTAAATGAATTTGATCTAAGGGACCCCTAAAATGCTTTTTAGAACCCCTAAAATGTTTTTTAGAATTTCTGTTGAGGAAACAATCTGAAAATTTGACATTTTGTAAAAAGACTTAGTGAAATACGTGAAAGCAAAGTTGGAGGAAGTGGTTCCAAAGGTGCACTTTGTGACTTAATGTTCTCTGAGTTCTTCACATCTTCTTAATTTATCTTTGAAGTTGTGGAAGAACTTGCTGTTCTTTGAATGTGCCAAGACCCCGTGCACGTCCCCCAGGGGCTTTGCATTTGTTGCTGTCTGCCAGGAGCTCTCCTTTCCCACATCCCACATGCTCTGCCCTTCTTCATCCCAGTCTTACTCAGATGCCTTTTGCTGGGAGGCTTCGCCTTGCAGCCCACCCTGTCTGATGTGGAATTTTCTTTGGAGCACTTAAGACATAGAATCTGAAATTGAACATCATTTGTTCATCTATTATTTATTCCTGCCACTAGAATGTAAGCCTCATGTAGGCAGAAAACCTGTCCTCCTTATGAAAGCACACCCAGCCTTGTACACATCACCTGCTTGATAAACACTTGCTAATGAATGAATGATTGATTTTAGAGTAAAGCCAAGAATGTTATATAGCTCTTCTTTACTGTAAGAAGGAATTATTTATTTTCTAAGTTAGAAGCACAAAGAATCGGCTTCTGGTTATAATATATGCCAAGATGAGGTGAGAAATAATAAATTTCTTACAAGTGACATCTGATGGTAAACCGTATGGACACAAAAGTCCAACTGGTTAAAAAAAAAAAAAAAGGAAATATCTTCCCAAAACCCCAAGGTCTAAATCAGAAGCAGGTCACGGATTTGCTGCATCCCATGCCAGCCGTCTACTGAACACATCTACTGAACACTGAAGCTCTGCTTCTCTTCTGAGGACACCTAAAGGAAGCCAGGAAGACAAACATGAGCAAGAGACACTCCACAGAGATTCTGGGCATCTCGGCTCTGAGCCTCTCCCCAGTCCCATTTTTATTACTCTCCTAAATTCATTACTCACTACTTCTTGAAAATATTCCTCCCTCTTGCCATCTATTGAAACTGTGTCTTGCTGTTTGTCTTCTGCCCTGTTTTCTTCAGCAGTTCCTCTTCCTTCACCTTTGTGCGGACATTTAGGTTCTCTGGAATGCTGCCCTCTGTCCTCTTCTCACTGGCACCCATCCCAGCAACCTCCCCATCGTATTTTACTTACGATGATGATGATGATGCATTAACGTATGTCTCTAATATAGACTTCTATGCCAATTCCCAGGCCTGAATGACCAACAATCACCACACATCATTGGAAGGACTTTTCTTGAGAAACCTAGGAGAATTATGTCTCAGACTGAATCTGTTCTGCCATCCCTCCATTTTTGAGTCATGCCAGAAGCTATTTTCCTCTCATCCTATCTCTTACCAGCTGTCTTCTTGTCCTCTCATCCTACCTCTTACCAGCTGTCTCCTTGTCCTCTCATCCTACCTCTTACCAGCTGTCTCCTTGTCCTCTCATCCTACCTCTTACCAGCTATCTCCTTGTCCTCTCATCCTACCTCTTACCAGCTGTCTCCTTGTCCTACCATCCTACCTCTTATCAGCTGTCTCCTTGTCCTACCATCCTACCTCTTACCAGCTGTCTCCTTGTCCTACCATCCTACCTCTTACCAGCTGTTTTCCTCTCATCCTATCTCTTACCAGCTGTCTTCTTGTCCTCTCATCCTACCTCTTACCAGCTGTCTCCTTGTCCTACCATCCTACCTCTTACCAGCTGTCTCCTTGTCCTCTCATCCTACCTCTTACCAGCTGTCTTCCTGCTTCTCTTATCCTATCTTTTACTTGTCTTCTTGTCCTCTCATCATATCCCTTACCAGCTGTCTTCTTGTATTTCTCATCCTACCTCTATAAGCTATCTTCTTGCAATTATCATCCTACCTCTTACCAGCTGTTTTATTGTCCTCTCATACTACTTAACTGCTGTTTTCTTGTCCTCTCATCCTACATCTTACCAGCCATCTTCTTGTTACCCTCATCCTACCTCCTACCAGCTGTCTTCTAGGCACTCTCATTCCACCTCTTACCAGCTTTCTCATTGATACTCTCATCCTACCTCTTACCAACTGTCTTCTTGTCCTATCTCTTAACAGCTGTCTTCTTGTTATACTCATTCTACCTCTTACCAGTTGTCTTCTTGTCCTCTCAGCCTAGCTATTACCAGCTATCTTCTTGTTACTCTCATCCTACCTCTTACAAACAGTCTTCTTGTCATTTCATCTACCTCTTACCAGCTGTCTCTCTATTCTTGTCCTATCTGTTACCAGTTGTCTTCTTGTTACTCTCATCCTACCTCTTAACATGCTGTCTTGTTGTTACTCTTGTCCTTCCTTTTTCTCTGTCACCACTTGTCAGCACTTTCATTGTTTTTCTTGTTGGTTATTGTAGTGACTGACATGCCTGCTTTTCTTGTATCTCTGATGTCATCAATTCATTTCCTTCTTCTGAAAACTCATTTTCTTTTTCCAGAAGACATTTCTTTTTTCTTAAGAAGACATAGAAAGTCTCCTGAAATCTGGCCCCCAAATATCTTTCCATCTTGGTTTGCCTCTGTGTGTCTGCAAAGCCAGCCCTGGCTGGCCTTTTTTTTCTGCCTGGACATGCCTGTGCCTCTTCTCTGGGCTTTTGATCATACTCTGCTCTGTCTACGCACCTGCTCTTGATTCGTCCCACTGAGAATTGCCATTCACCACTTGTAGTTAGGTTAAGAGTCTACCATGAAGCCTCCCTCCACACTCCATTTATGTAATTCTACCTTGCGTTAGCATGACTTTCTCCCTCCCTCCCTGAAACTCCATTCAGATCAGCTGCCTCACTTGACCTCTTTCTGCCCCAGGCCCTTCACACCTCCAAGTGTATGTCTTGCCATGAGAAGACATTCAATAAGTGTTCTTCACAATAAATTAAGGTTTTCTAAGTAACATGGTAAACAAGTGAGAAATCTCTCTTCTTGTATTCGTAGGGTGCCGTCCATATGCTATCCCCATTTAGCAAAGTGGTTAAGACATGGAATTTGGAGTTAAACTAGATTCAAGTTTAAGGCTTTGCTTTGTTATATATTAGTTTTGAAACGTTGGGTAAGTTATAGAACTTCACTAAGCCATAATTAATTTCTATATAAATTGAGGCACAATAATATTCCATATGTAATGTAGGGTGGTTTGGAGAACTGGTGAGTTGCAAAAGTAAACTGTGAGTACAGTGTCTGGTGCACAGCAGGCTCTTCGTAAAAGCTGTCTATTATAATTTTCGTTGGTGATGTTTTTGTTTTTCTGAGCCTTTATGTGGTCTAGTCCTGTCCTAAGATATCTTCATATCAAATATTAGCTGGAGAGCAAGCTTTCCATGTAACTCCTTCATGTCTTTGCAAATAGAGTCTCATGTTAAAAAATCTTTGATTGTGAAATTTTTCAGTATGCCTATTGTCACTCTGGCCTTTCGTCTATGATATTTTTAAAAAGCAAGACACATGAGTATAAACATTGATCACAGTACAAACAAAGCTCATTTAGGGTACAAAAACAAAGCAATTGTAACCTGATGTGAATTACAAAGTTAACACACCAAAGTCACCAATATTGTCCTCTTTACTTTCTTTTTGAACAACTACTGAAACTACATTAATTTAGATCACTGAGATATAATCTTGGCTACAGTTTTTGGCACCTTAAAGCCAAAAACAAGATTGAAGTTTAATTGGCTTCTTTGACTTTGGCAATAAATGGTATAATAGATTTTACTTAGGAAATTTTGACATTCCAAAGAATCAAGATTTGTTTTTGTACAGCTTCTAAGAGGATTTAAATCTTAAAAGAAGGAGAGGTTGTAGGTGGGGAGAGAGAGAAACAGAGAAAGAGAGAGAAAATTATGAAAGAAGAATATATTCTGGCTCCAGTTTGGTATAATTTTTGAATGAGAAATTGGACCAAGGTGAAGTTTGTGAAGCAATTTAAACTTTGTGAAAGAAAATTGGCATTACAAATCCAACATTATTATCTACACATGTGTTTATGTGGCATCCATCACTATGCTATAAAAATTTGGAAAGAGATATTAGACAAATGTTATTAAATATGAGGGCTATCAGGCTAGTATTCTGAGAAGCACTGCATCTTTAGTTTCTAAGGAATTCACAAAATTGTCTAGCCACATCCTTTCCTTTGCTCAGATACACACCTCAAGTATGAAAAGAGATTGCTTATTTTGTTTCATTACAATTTTTTTTTTTTGCATGTAGAACCTGCTGGTGTATCTTAATATGTAATAATCTTTTCTGGGAAAATTGCTTCTACTTTCTGAAAATTCTCATTCTCTATCATTCTTGTGTAATTGCTATTTTTGTGCCTTCCTTACCACAATAACACAGCTTGTTGTTTCTTGTTATGTATTCTTCTCTATGTATTTCAAATTGTTATTATAGAAGCTAAGAAGGTATAGATGTGTACACATGGGAAAGTTAAGTTTTTCTTTTTCTCACTCTCATCTAGCCCCTTATAAAAAGCATTTTGGTCTCAGGACCTTTTTACCTTACTTTATTATTTATTTATTTATTTATTATAAAGATTTTAATTTGCTCTTTTGAGGTATTTTGGATATAAACCCCTTATCAGATGTGTGGTTTGCTGATATTTTCTCCCATTTCATAGGTCACCTTTTCATTTTGCTGATTCTTTCTCTGTGAAGTTTTTTAGTTTGATGTAATCCTACTTGTTTATCTTTGCTTTTGCCTGTGTTTTGGGGTCATAAAAAAAAATCAATGCTAAGACCCATGACTAGGAGATTTATCCCTATGCTTTCTTTTACAAGTTTTATGGTGTCAGGTCTTTCATTTAAATCTTTACTCCATTTAAATTAATTTTTTGTATGGTATGAGATAAGGGTCCAAATTCATTCTTTTCCATGCACATGTCCAGTTTCCTTAACGTTATTAATTGAAGAGACTACCTTTACTCCATGTGTCTTCTTGATGCCTTTGTGAAAAATTAGTTCAGCGTATGTATGTGGATTTTTCCCATATTTCCTATCTGTTCCTTTGGTCTATGTGCCTATTTTTATATCAGTATGAGTATGAGACTGTCTTGATTACAATAACTTGCAATACTTGCAGTTTGGCCTATGTGCCTATTTTTATATCAGTATGAGTATGAGACTGTCTTGATTACAATAACTTTCAAACTTGCAGTTTGAAATCAAGATGCGTGATGCTTTTAGCTGTGTTTGTTAGCTCAAGATTGCTTTGAGTATTTAAGGTCTTTGTTGTTCCATATGAATTTTAGGATTGTTTCCCTATTTCTGTGAAAATACATTGAGTCTGTGGATTGGAATTTTGATAGAGATCACTTTGAATCTGTAGATTGCTTTGCGTAGTATGGACATTTTAATAATATCAATTATTCCTGTCCAGGAACACAGAATAGCTTTCTATGTATTTGTGTCTACTTTTATCAGTGTTGTGTAGTGTTCAGTATATAGGTCTTCTATCTCCTTGGTTAAATTTTTTGCTAAGGTTTTTATGCTTTTTGATGCTATTGTAAATAGGAATTTTTTTATTCTTCTTTTTGGATAGTTTGCTTGTAGTGTATGGAAATACAACTGATTTTGATATGTTGTTTTTGTATTCTACAACTTTACTGAATTCGTTTTTTAGTTTTAACAGTTTTTTTTAAGGGAGACTTTAGGTTTTCTATATATAAGATTGTGTCAACTGCCAACAGGGAAATTTTACTTCTTCCTTTTTGATTTGAATGCTTTAAATTTTTTTTTTCTTGCCTAATGGCTCTGGCTGAGACCACCAGAGCTATCTTGAGTAGGAATGGCAAGAATGGGCAACCTTGTGTTATTGATCTTAGAGGAAAAGCTTTTAGTTTTTTATTATTGAACATAATATTAGCTATGGGCTTTTCATATGTAGCTTTGATTATATTTAAGCAATGTCCTTCTATTCCTAGTTTGTTGAAGGCTTTTTATCATGAAAGTACTTTAAATTTTATCAAACACTCTTTTTGCATCTATAGAGATGGTTATATAGTTTCTTATAAATTGGATTTAATTTTGACCAAAGTACATTACTTAAGCATTAATTTTTAATTCAACCTGGCAATATGTAGTTTAGGATATTGTATCCTCATTTATAAGTGAAATATGTTTGTAATTTCCCCTTTATAATAATAAATTTTCTTCAATTTTAATATCAGGTGTATCCAGATTAAGTAGAATGATTTTGAAGTATTCTTTTTCTATTGTCTATAAGATTTGGCAAAAAACAGATCATGCCAAATCTTATAGACAATAGAAAAAAAACAGATCATACATTAGATTTAATAGTGATTTACATACCACCATTATAGTATTTGTATATTCTGAATTTAATTATATACTTACTTTTACTAATGATTTTCATACCTTTATTATGTGCATTCCTGTTGTTAGTTGGCATCTTTCTGTTTTAACTTGAAGGACTCCCTCTAGCATTTCTCATAAGACAGATTTAGTGGTGATGAACTCTGTCATCTTTTCTTTGTCTAGGAAATTCTTCATCTCTCCTTCATTTCCGAAGGACAGATTTTCTGAGTTTATTATTCTTTGTTAACAGTTTTTTCCTTGCAGCACCTTGCATATACCTACCTACTCTATCCTGGCCTGCAAGGTTTCTATTAAGAAATCTGCTCATAGTCTTATATGGGTTTCCTTGTACATTGCAAGTCACTTTTCTCTTGGCTGTTTTCAAAATCCTCTCTTTCCCTTTTGATAATTTGATTATTATGCATCTCTGTGAAGATCTGTTCATGTTCTGCCTATTTGGAGTTCTTTAGGCTCCTTGGGCCTGGATGTTCATTTTTCTTTTCAGATATAAAAGGTTTTCTGCCATCATTTCTTTAAATAAGCTTTCTCCTATTTTCCATTTCTCTGTTCCTCCTGAAATTCTCATAATGTGTATGTTGAGATGACAAGCATAAAGTGAAAATACTCTTATTACCCTCTTTCATACATTCACTGGTCAGTTTTTTTCTCCCCTAAATTGCTGAGACCTCTGAGCTAGACTCTGGGACTCCCACAAAGGTCCTCAAGCTGGGTGGCTGCCAAAATCAATGTTTCCAAGGGGAGGTAGTCTGGAACCCTCCATCCTATCATCTACCTAATGTCACGTCCTTTTGCACTTGTTTGCTGTCATAATGTTAAACAATATGTTTACATTTCTTGTTGTTTACTTTCTAGCCAAATATGTATCTAATCACTTCCTAGTCTACTTTTTTATTTATTTCTTCTTTCCTAGTTTTTATTTTTAGTACTTTTATTATCTTTATAATTTTAAGTAACCTTGCATCGTCTCATAATTAACATTAGAAACTTCTTTCTTCCAACTATATAAAATGAAGACTTTTTGAGATGTTAGTATGACTATATATTCTCCATTTTCATTTCTCGTCCCCCTTTCAAAACCTGTCAACTGTACCATTACTTTACAGGGTCAAGTTTGCAACATTTGCATTCTTTCTCATAAGAGCTTCCATACTTTGTAAATTGAACTTAAAATGGAAGATAAGTAGAAGCAACTAAATTGTGATGATTGTGTAAATGTTCTATGTGGAAAACTCAGAAAAATAAACAGAATTTATATTCCTAAATCTGGAATGTTTGGAGGAAGAACTTCCAAGCATGAAAATCAAATAAATTCTCTGTTCTTAGATGGCTATTGCTTAAAACAGTGACATGTTAATATGTTTCTCACTTGGATCATAATTTTCTTGTTTAGTTTTTTGTTTGTCTTAGAGTTTCTAATTTCCTTTTTTATTGTGGTCCTGTGTGTATGCATGCATGTATTATGCATATGTTTGCAGAAGGAATTGTTTCTTTAAAAATATATATTCCTAAAAATATTTAATTTTTTTAAATATTTTACATTTAGACAGATTCACATGTACCCTTGTAAGATAAACTATAGGTGAGGTCCCACCAATCACCTTTCCTCCACCCATCCACCATTCCACCCTCCTCCCATCCTCTCCCCCATATTCTAAGGCCATAATTAGATTATAACATTCCTATGAAAGCTATAAATTAGTTTCAAAATAGGGCTGTGTACATTGGATACTTTTTCTAACATTCTTGAGATACTTTGCTAAGAAGAACATTTTCCAGCTCCATCCATGTAAACATGAAGGAGGTAAAGTCTCCATCTATCTTAAGGGCTGCATAATATTCCACGGTGTACATATACCACAATTTATTGATCCATTCATGGGTCGATGGATACTTAAGCTTCTTCCATGACCTAGCAATTATGAATTGGGCTGCAACAAACATTCTGATACAAATATCTTTGTTGTAATTTGATTTTTGGTTTTCCGGATATATACCTAATAAAGGAATTGCAGGATCAAATGGCAGGTCTATTTTTAGTTCTCTAAGTGTTATCCAGATGTCTTTCCAAAAAGAATGAATTAATTTGCATTCCCACCAGCAGTGTAGAATTTCACATCCACACCAACATCTCTGGTTTTGGGATTTTGTGATATGGGCTAATCTTACTGGAGTTAGGTGATATCTCAAAGTAGTTTTGATTTGCATTTCTCTGATGATTAAGGATGGTGAGCATTTTTTCATATATCTGTAGGCTATGAGCCTATCTTCTTTGGAGAAATTTCTCTTCAAGTCCCTTGCCCACCCTGAGATGGGATCACTTGTTCTCTTCATGCTAATACTTTTGAGCTCTCTATGGATTCTGGTTATTAAACCTTTGTCAGAGGCATAACCTGCAAATATCTTCTCCCATTCTCAGGGTTGTCTGCTTGCTTTATTTACTGTGTTCTTGGCTATGCAGAAGCCTTTTAGTTTGATCAGGTCCCCAAAATGTATTTTTGATGTTGCTTCAATTGCCTGAGGGGTCCTCTTCATAAAATTTTCGCCCAGGCCAATTCCTTCAAGTGTTTTCCCTACACTTTCTTCTAGTATTTTTATAGTTTCATGTCTTAAGTTTAAATCTTTAATCCAGTGAATGTCTATCTTAGTTAATGATGAAAGGTGTGGGTCCAGTTTCAGTCTTCTACAGGTCGCCAGCCAATTAGCCCAGCACCATTTGTTAAGTAGGGAATCTTTTCCCCACTCAATGTTTTTAACTGGCTTGTCAAAGATAAGGTAACGATAGGTAGTTAGATTCATCTCTTGGTTCTCTATTCTGCCCCATACATCTACCTCTCTGTTTTTGTGCCAGTACCATGCTGTTTTGATCACTATACTATTGATTTATAGTATAGTCTGAGGTCTGGTAACATGATTCCTCCTGCTTTGTTTTTATTTCTGAGTAATGTCTTTGCTATTCGAGGTTTTTTCTGATTCCATATAAAATGAAGTATTATTTTTTCCAAGATTTTTAAAGTATGGCAGTGGAACTTTGATAGGGATTGCATTAAAATTATATATTGCGTTGGGTAGTATGGACATTTTAACAATGTTGATTCTTCCCAGCCATGAGCATGGTATGTTTTTCCATTTGTTAACATTTTCAGCTATTTCTTTTCTTAGATTTTCATAGTTCTCTTTATAGAGCTCTTTCATGTCCTTTGTTAGGTAAACTCTCAAATATTTCATCTTCTTTGGTGCTACTGTAAACAGAATAGAGTCCTTGACTATTTTTTCAGCATGACTATTGTTGGTATATATAAAGGCTACAGATATATGAGTGTTGATTTTGTAACCTGAGATGCTGTGGTATTCCTTGATCACTTCTAAGAGTTTTATAGTAGAATCCCTGGTGTTTTCCAGATATACAATCACATCATCTGCGAAGAGTTAGCACAAAGAGGGGAGGAGGTGTGGGAGAAAGGAAGGTGAGATTGGAATTGACTGTATTTGGATTTACTCTGAATTACTTTTTAGATGGAATTACTCTAATCTCCAAAGATGAAGCCCCTGGAAGCTCTGTCACATCTGAAGAGGCCGAAAAGGTATTGAGGGGTAACTTCCTTACATTAGTTGAATTATTGCTATGGATATTTTCTTGATGCCCTTGATGAAGTTAAATTTTATGGGTGACTAAATTAGTACATACTTTCTTTCAATAAGAATAAGCAAAGTGCTTATACTGCAGCATCCTCATGGGAGAAATTATCAACTTACTACAATTTCCCATAGCCCATGGTTATATTTCTAGAATTTACCTGTTATTCCAGCATTATAGCTTGAGCTACTCCATAGAGTATAGAAACTTAGCCTAGGCCCTTGTAAAGACTATGATTCCCACCCTGACCACACGGGAGTCACCTGGGGAGCTTTTTTGGTTTTTTAAATGTTGATTAAAAGTCAGAATAACCCCAGAGACTGTTGGTCTAAGATGGGTCCAGGGCATGATTCGTTTGAGTTTTGAAAGCCCTCAGATGATTGTAATGTGTAGGGGGTACAGAAACTAATGTTCTGACATGAGGGACATCCAGATGTTTTCAGTAAAAGGCCCCCATGTATGGGGGGGAGGGCGTAGATTATTAGGCCAGGGCCTCCCTGCTTGGTGTCTGAGTATTGAATCTGATTCAGCCATGAGTCAAATACATCCGGCTATTTAGTTCAGTAACACTTCATTATACCTCAAGGCTGTGATGAAATTTTAATGAAATTAAATTGAATAGCTCAAAAGTGTGTAGTTCATAAGATTCCATTTCAATCTCAGTCATTGACTGATCTGGTCCTGCAGATCTCTGCCTGGCAGCTGGCAGCTACTACACTTCTGCTAGTATGCCGGGCACTATCCAGGGAAACATGAACGCACCCCTGTCTTCCAGGAGCTCAAATGGTCAGGTGTAAGGTAGTATAGGGAGGCAAGGCAGGCTCAGAAAAGAACTATACATGCTAAGGAAGAGCTTGGTTTGGGACTAGCAGACAGGAATCTGTTAGGGAAATGGCAGGAACAGGGCTGGAAATGGCAAAATTGGCAAAATGTAGGACAACTTAAAAATGTCTTGAATTTTCAATTCAACAGAGGCATTTGGTAGAAACCATAGTATTGTTTGAGAGAGAATATACAAGAATTTTTATTAAGCACTTTGCCTGGAAAAAGATTTTTCTTAAAGCATGCTGGCAGGGGGTGATTATTGTCTCTGAAGGAGTTCCGTGGTGTCTGTGCCCAGTCCTGCTGTAGTCAGTACTGAGTACCAGGGGCTTGAGTGTAGTTTTATTCTATTTGTCACTTCATACATGTGGGATAATATTTTTCCCTTTCAGTCAGGGTTCCCTGGAGAAACAGAACCAATAGAACACACCTATACACACACACACACACATGTGCACACAGATTGAGTGACTTTAAAGAATCAACTTATACAGTTGTGGGAAAAGACAAGGCTGAAAATTGTAGAATAGGTTAGCAGGTTGGACTCTCAGGCAGGGTTTCTATACTACAGTCTTGACGTAGAATTCCTTCCTCTGGAAAATTCAATTTTTGCTCTTCAGGCCTTCAACTTATTGGATAAGGCCTACCGCCATTTTCAGAGTAAATGTTTCAGATTGTAAATGTTAATCACATCTGTGCCAATGTTAATTGTCACATTGGGTGAAGACTTAGGTAGTTTCTGCTGAGTAAGTAAAATAAGTCAAGACAAATAATCTAATTTTAGTCATTATTGCATTTAAAAAAATCTGTCATTCAGGTGGTAGTTGAGTGCAGCAGTTTCTGGAGGAAGTGAGGAGCACGGGTCTGAAAAGGTGATGCTTCCTCCCAGCAGCGCATGTAACCCAGAGGTGTCCCAGAGAAGCGAATCGAGAATATTAGAAAGGCAAGAAATCTAAGAAAGGGTAATGCACTTGCAAATTGTGTGAGGTTTGTTTTATATTGCAAATGCAATATCTTCTTTGGTATTTAAGGGCACTGAGCCTAAGCATCAAGAATTTTAATGTCTGATAATTAAGCTACAGAGAGAAATTTCAGTTAATGACCAGATATGAAGTAGTGTCCTTAGCATATTATCAGGCTGATTTCATTTGTGGTGTAAGACAACTCTGGAAACTTCACCATCTTGGATTAGAGAAAATACAGTAAAAACCAAGTGAAGAGAATCTCTTGTAATCTCACCACTGGTCACCTGGCTTTGACGGGAGTCTTCTTTTGGAGCACAGTATCGCCATGGTCAAGGCACAGTAATTACCTTCTAGTACTACCAGCAAAACTTACCCTCACTGTCATGGCAGGTAAGAAATGAGGAAATTCAACTAAAATCTACTGATAACAGATCTTAACTAGGCACTTGGGCTGTGCAGTATCTCAGAGCCTTCAAAAGAGGATATTGTGCATTAACCTTGCAGACTCACATCTAGAAAATGGCATTCTTCCCACATTTACTGATGCTTCAACCAATTAATATTTATATCTAATATTAGCATAACACTTTGCCTTCTAAGGAACATTCACATTATGTGATATTCACCTAGAACATTGTATACATCATATCTGGGTCATGGAAGAAAATAACGGTAATAAAATTGTGTATGTGTCTAAATCCAGCACTAAAAAGCCCTGCACTATTTCTGTGACCTGGTAAGGATTGACAGGAAGGGACAGGAGCAACCATCCCTGTTAGGTCCCGGAAGGTGATGGGGAGTTCCACTGTGAGCACACAGAGGCAGCAGAGGATGCCAGTGCTGGTTCCTGCGTGCTGCCCTGGACCTTCATTCCTAAATGGATTACATCTCATAAGTGGAATCTTGGACTAACAGACTCTAAAATACAGTAGTCCCTATTGACTTCATCTCAGTAAATAATTATCTGGCCCAGAACAGGCAGTGGTTAGAACGATCTGGAAAATTGTAGAGTAGAGCCTGGAACTTTGGTTCACCTTCAGCACATGCTCTATCGAGGGGGTGTAAGCTCTGTGTCTGCTTTAATATCACTTGAACCCTTTTTTGTTTTTCAAAGTGAAAAGTTGGTCAGTGGTATTAGAAATGTTTTTAAATAGTATCTGTTGATATTTGGAAAGAAGTATAGAAGGGAGAGTGCACGTAGGATGATAATGGGGAGAACTGCAAAGGAAGATTCTGTCTCAGGGTAACTGATTCCTTTATAATTTAACAGACGTGTGTCAGCCACTGGAGGGAACCGTAATCACTTTTGACCTATGTTGAGATACTCATTTACAATGCCTTCCAGTGTTAAGTTTGGTCACTTCCCCAATAATCATTTAAGGAAACTTGGCTATAATTAGAGATTGAAGAACAATCCTCAGTCCACTTAAATTCTTCTGAGGTATTTGCTGTAAGTTATTCAAAGTTAGCAAGCTATCAACTTCATGCTATTAAATGTTGACATTTGAAAAGAAATAATTATCCAGGATATCCATTTTAAATGAAGATTAGGACTGGGTGGGTGGCTCATGCCTGTAATTTAATTCCACCACTTTGGGAAGCTTAGGTAGGAGGATTGCTTGACACAAGAGTTCGAGACAAGCCTGGGCAACATAGCAAGACCCTGTCTCTATAAAAAGCAAAATAAAAAGTAAATAAATAAATGAAAATTAGATTGTAACTTTATGTGTGGATAGCATCGTAAGGATAGCCATTTCCTTCCAGTGTGTCTGAGCAATGTAAAGATTCTGTGATTCTTTGAGAGATAGAGTGAGGTCAGCCCTGCTGCAGAGAGGAATGTTCTGCCATGATATGAAGTTTGGGTCGTCACTTTAAGATTCCTTGTACCTCCTATTTCATTTTGAAACCTAGATATAAATATTGCCCCTCTTTTTTGCTCATTTTTATGATCTTTATAACTTGTCTCTTCTTTCACTTACCTTTTTCTGTTTCTGGTTGGTGTTGTTAGACCTGCCCATTAGCATTTGATGTTTGGCAAAGTCCTTGGTGAGCCCCCATGTGCCCTTTGTCAGTTCATTCCTGCAGTGGTAGGAAAAGGGAAGTGACGTGTCTGGGATCTCACAGGAAGTCATTGGCCAGGAATCCCGGTCTCTAGCACTGATTCTCAGTGTTTCATCCTTTTTATTCTATGTTGAGAACACAGCAGGGAAGAGGATTTATCCCAGGGCTTTGGAATATAGTTTTTCACGGTATTCCAAGAAGCTGAGCTGTGTCTAAGTAATCATTTGATACAAGCTCTATAGGGAAAAAAGAATCACTGTTTTAGAACTTGTTCTCCTTGTACCTGTCTCATCTATCCTTCTTCACTGTTGTTGACACTTATTGATTTTCCACCTTGGAATCACAGATGCACAGAGCTTAGTAATGTGCTCATTTTCCCTACTCCATCTGCAGGGGTGGAGTTGACTAGCTCAGTGTCTCACAGCATGTCAGTGGCTGACAGAATTGACTGGAATCCAGACTCCTGGGCTCCCAGCACAACACTTTTTCACCACACCACGGTGCCACCTCTCCACGCTGCCACCTTACAGTGCCATCAGCCACTCTACCTACAGAGGAAACTCACACTCACACCAGTTTTGTGTGTGTGTTTAAGAGAGCGCCAAAGCCTTGGGGAGGATTATAAAACAAAGTTTGAGAACCATTTCTTGAGAACAGTGTTTTGAAACTGCTGGCTAGTGTTGGACCTTTGCTCTTTTCTGCCTAAATCTCTGGTGTATTTTTAATAATGAAAATATCTCCATGTTACCTGTTACTTAGGGCTTGAACTTTTTATTGAGGAGAAGTATACATACAGTAAAGGCACGTTTGTTTTTTGTTTTATTCTTTTTGAGACATAGTCTCACTCTGTGCCCTGGGGTTGAACGCCATGGTGTCATAGCTCACAGCAACCTCAAACTTGGATTCAAGTGATCTTCTTACCTCAGCCTCTCAAGTAGCTGGGACTACAGATGCCTGTCTGTTTTTTAGAGATGAGGTCTAACTTTTGCTCAGGCTGCTCTCAAACTCCTGAGCTCAGAAGATCAACCCACGTCAGCCTCCCAAAGTGCTAGGATTACAGGTTTGAGCCACTATGCCTGGCCCAAATGCACAGATCTTAAATGGGCACCTTGATAACATGTCTGTATACCTGAGAACTCAGCTCCCAGATCAAAACGAACCTTCATCACCCCCGAAGGTCCCCTGGTTTCTTCCCAGTCAGAACCCTCTTATCCCCTGAGGTAACCACTATTCTGACTTCTGTCACCTGAGAGTAGTTTTACCTGTTTTTGACCTTTATATCATCACCTTTTGTGATTTATCCACATTTTAGTTATTCATCCTTTAACATGGTTGTATAGTATCCCTTTTATGATTTATACCAAAATTTATCCATCCATTCTCTTAACGACAGGCATTTTCCTATTTCCAGACTTTGGGAATTATGAGTAAAGGTGCTGTGGACAATCTCACACATATCATTTGCTGGACACATCCTTGGCATAATACTAGGCACTAGAACGTAAGCCTTGACACTAGCACAAAGAATTTTCGCATACTTTATTTCATATTAGACTGACCACAATCCCGTAAGATAACTGGGGCAAGTATAGGGTGACCAGACATCCCACTTTTGGATTTTTAACAATTTGTCCCGTGTCCCATGGTGTTTTAAAAAGGTCCCAATTTTTGGAAAGAATGCATGAGCAGGCGGGAGAACAGGAAGGAAATATACAGTTTTCGGCTGCCATGTGGCTATTTTGCCAGGATATGAGCTTTATATTATTTTTGTTAATTTTATAATGTTAAGCTGTAATAATAACAAATAATTGTTGAGAAGTGATTATTGAGAACTGCTTATCAAAGTTTGCATTGTTGTCAGGCCCTGCCCTGTCCCCCCCCCATGTTGTCCCGCATTACCAATGTTAAAATCTGGTCACCCTATGTTACAATGATACCAGTCATTGAATATAGGGCCCACCCGAAGTGTGGGTTGGTTGCATCTAGATGGGCTTACCTTAATGACATCTGCAGAAACCCTAACTCCAAATAAGGTCACACTCTGTGATTCTGGGAATTTGAACTTTGGTGTCTACTTGGGGGCTGCTGTTCAACCTATCATATGCCCCCCTTGCGTAAAACCCTTAAGCAGCATCCCACTTTCCTCAGGGCATGGTCTCAGCTTCTCAGCCTGGAATATAGGCCCCCCTTCAACTGATTTGCTGTGGCCCAGGCAGCCTTCAGGTGCACCTGCCTTCAGGAGCACCTGCCCCTCTGTTCCTCCCTGTGGCATGATCTTGCTGTCCCAGACTCCACCTGGACTCATCTGTTATGAAGTCTCAACTCATGTCCACAGTGTGCCCTCTGTAGACTGTTCACCAAGAGTCCACACACCTAGTAGGTCACAGAGCAGAAAACCAGCCCCACAGTCAGTTGATGCTGTGGATTGGGTGAAATTTTACTAGGAATGTTTCATGTCAAAAAAATTAAAATACAACTACTCATAGGTTACCTGTGAGTAGAAAAAAAAATCCTCAATAAAACATTTGGTTATGAAAATAACAACTACTCCTTCCCATCGCACAGAAATGACTGAGATTGTCAGCAAAGCAGGGGAGCTGTGAGTTGTAGCTGTGGAATTTGAAGACATAACTGGACATTGTGGTGATATTTAAGTGGGATTTTCTCTGTCTACACTGTAGGCTGGAATAACCAGACCATGATGAGAATGGATAGTGCTGCATTTTAACAGCATCTTTAATTTGTAGCCACATTCACACATAGGACTAAATGGCCAGAAGGACTAAAAAAAGGAGCTTTTTATGGGGACTGAGTTCTAGGACTTGGGGTCATGAAGGATAAGCAGACTTTGGCATCATTTGGGTGAAACTCAGGAGCAACACTCACCACCAGCATTATCATTTTATCATTATTTGGCCTTATTTCATCTTTAACTTATTTTTTATTGTGGTAAAATATGCATAACACAAAGTTCGCCATTTTAATAATTGTTAAGTACTCGGGTCAGTGACATTACATAGACTCAGAATAATTTTATTTCATTTTATTGAGGAATTTTAGAATGAATATAGGATAACTTAGGGGAAAGTGCCGATGCTTGGCAGTCTATTTTTTAAGGGCAAAAAAAATCTGAGAAAGAAAGAAGTCTGCACGGCCAAAGCCAGTTTGAGAGTTTGACGGACTGTGTTCTCCCAGTCCAGCCAGGGAAAAGCTTGTTTGGAAGCCTGAGCACGGTGCAGGCCATTGTTTTGTGCAGAGTATTTTTGGCCTTCTATTTTGGAGCGAGCGGTGTGGTTTGGAGGATAAAAGCGTCTCGAGATGAAGTAGGCAAGCTGTCAAGAAAATGAGATGGAAAGATGGGGGCCGTCCACCTGCAGTCCCTGCGGGAACTGGATGAGTGTCCAGGGAATCCTGGAAGCTCCGCGGGTCCTCCTGAGGCCTCACTTGTCACTGAGGCCATGAGCCGCAGTGGTAAGAAGAACACTAAAACTGGAAAATCCTGGTGACTCCAGACCGGGGCGGGAAAATTATTCCAGTCTTCACCTGGGCTGTAATATTCATTTGACCTCATTCATGCACTCAGTTTAAAAAAAATTTTTTTGTTCCCACTAAAAGATAACCTTGATTTTGCAGAGAAACGTCTTTGGAGCCATCACTAACTAATGGCTTAATAGTGAGGTGCTTCGCAACTTGAGCTCAACCAGGAAATTAACTTGCAAGAGGAACGACAGAAAGCCTCTCTGTTCTCTCTGTGAGAAAGTTTCTCCCAAATGATTTTTTTTAAGATGAGCAAAAGGAAAAGTGCGTAATTGTAGCTGTCACCGGATCGTCTCCTGCGTTCTGCGGTCTATTCTTTCTTGTTCAGATTGTGTAGACAACCTTGATCATGCTACAGCTGCCAAGGTCAGGGGACCCACCTGCCAAGAGGCCTCTGATCACAGATCCCCCCACCCCTGTGCTCTGTCACCTGACAGTGTCTGTTCCGCATAATCCGACTTTTGTTCGTGCTTTGAACTCCTTACAGCCATCTCAGGAGGAGAATGCACTTGAGATTACGTTGGAGAATGTAGAGCTGCGTCACCAGTTTTTTGAATATAGGAAACAGAACACACAAGGCTTCCCACTTGGATTTTCATGTGGGTTCTCAGACAGCTCCCACGTTCTAAAATTACCACTGGGTCATCTCCTTGTGTGTTCCCAAGCTCTTCATTTGAACGCTTCCAAAAATGCTGGCCTATATTTCCTGGAGGCAAGAAGGAGGCCGCAAGGATTGTTTTCCCTACAGAAATAAGAAAAGTCATTCGGAGCCAGGTCTTACTGTTGGTCCTCCTTGTCATGACGCTGTATTTTCTTTGTAAGGTGTTCCAGGGTCTGAGGGAAACAAAACACATTTTATGTTTTTTCTTTTCCTTTTTTTTTGAGACAAAGCCTCAAGCTGTCCCCCTGGGTAGCATCACAGCTCACAGCAACCTCCAACTCCTGGGCTCAAGCGAGTCTCCTGCCTCAGCCTCCCAAGTAGCTGCGACCACAGGCACCTGCCAGAACACCGGGCTATTTTTTGGTTGCAGCTGTCATTGTTGTTTGGTGGGCCCCGGCTGGATTCAAACCCGCCAGCTCAGGTGTATGTGGCTGGCGCCTTAGCCACTTGAGCCACAGGTGCCAAGCCTATGTTTTTTTCTTTAAGCAGACCTGGTTAGTTGACGATTGCTTCTGTGTTTTGACTCGCAGGCTTATTCGCTGGTGATAGCACTGATCACTCATCTTCAGGGGGTACAGGTGGGTTTCTGTGGGACACCTAGGAGCCCTGCGGCTGGACGATTTTATTATTAATTGATTTATGAAGCCAGTGGGTGTGCTCCCATGGGCAATTTTTAGAATCAGTTAAATGCAGACTTGATTCACATGTGCAGAGCCAAGAGGCGGGGTAGCATCTGGGAGAACCGTGAGCAGGTGTGTTCCCCACATGCAACCCCTCACTTGCATGTTCACTGATGGCCAGCAAAGTTCAGGGGCAGAGGGCATGGGGGATGGATAAAACAGAGGACAGCCAGTGAGATACACAACAATGACGTTTTACTGTAAGTGTGTCCCACACATTGCTTGGGATATGCTATGGAAAGTAAACTTGCACACTATGCAAACTTACAGTTCACAGCATAATTGGGCTTGTCTGAACCTGAAGAACTGGAAATTTCATTCTTTTTTTTCCTTTTCTGCTCTAATTTGCCACGAATTTTGGAAATCAGAGATGTGTATGGGGAATTTGAACTGTAGCTATTCTAAATTGTCATATGCAGTTAGTGTAAGACACACCAGGCTTTTAAGACTCTGTGTGTTGGGGAAAAAAATATAGAAAATTTCTCATTAATGACTTGTGGTATTCTTCATGTGTTGAAATTATCCCATTTTGCATATATTGGGCTAAAACATATTAAAATCAACTGTTTCTTTTCCTTTTTAATTAATTTATTTATAGACAGAGTTATAGACACTATATATACATAGACACTATTTATTTATAGACGCTCTGTTGCCTGGGGTAGAGTGCCATGACATCTTCATAGCCCACAGCAATCTCAAACCCCTGGACTCCAGCTATCCTTCTGCCTCAGTTTTTTTTCTTTATTTCTAGTAGAGACTAGACCTGGATTTTGCTCAGGCTGGTCTCAAACACCTGAGCTCAAGCAGTTGACCTGCCTCAGCCTCTCGGAGTGCTGGGATGTATAGCTGTGAGCCACCGTACCTGTGTCTTTTTACTTTTCAAACATGACTACTCAGAGAGTCTTAAAATTACGTGTGCCACCTGTGTGACATTTCTGTTAGACAGTAGCACTTTAGAGTGGGGATTGGTATACTTTTCTCTGTAAAGGGCCAGATACAAAATATTATAGGCTTTGCAGCAGATAGGGCCACTGTTGTATTTAACTCAATTACGTCCAACCATAGACATATAAACAGAGGGTGGAGATGAACACCAATCAACTAACTCCTCCCTCCCTCCCTTCCTCCCTTCCTACCTCCATACCCTTCCTTTTCTTCCCCTCCCCTTCCCTTTCTTTCTTTTCTTTTTTTAGACACAAGATCCTCACTCTGTTGCCCAGGATCTGTTGTACACTGTTGTACACTGTTACAGTCACAGCTCACCACTGGGCTCAAGCCATCCTCCTTCCTCAGGCTCCTGAGCACTTGGATACAGGTGCGTGCCCCCACGGCCAGCAGCGGTTTATAGAATATTTTTGTATAGACAGGGGTTACTCAGTTACTTAGGCTGTTCTCCAATGTCTGGACTCAAGTGATCCTCCTGACTTGGCCTCCCAAAGTGCTGGGATTAGAGGGGTGAGCTACAGCTCCCAGCGCAGTTACATTTTGTTTATAAAGCAAGGCTGCCCTTTATTTGGCTTACAGTTGTATACCTCCCCTGCCCCCCAGTTTAGAGACTTTATATGTTTTTTATTTGTAATTTTCAATGGCATATCTTTGTGTCTCTTCACTTTATTGATTTGGACAGACCGAGAAAATATTTTTAAATGGACAATTTATCCTGTGTAAGATGGTTCACCTCCTAGATAGAAAAGCACTGGAAGGGTGGCGCCTGTGGCTCAAGGAAGTAGGGCGCCAGCCCCATATGCCAGAGGTGGCAGGTTCAAACCCAGCCCGGGCCAAAAACTGCAAAAAAAAAAAAAAAGAAAAGCGTCGGAGGGATTTAGGTTTTCTTTTTTTCAATAAGGGGGAAGAAAAAGCATGAATCTGGGCACTAGTGTGTGTGTCCTTACTGGTGTCAAGAGCCTCCTGGACAGGGTTGATTTTCGTTCATCATGAGGAGGCCAAGAGAATCCAAGTGACACATCCTCTCCTGAGTCCTGTGCAGGTGGGAGGGCACACGAATGTACACTCCACTTGAAAACCTAGTGACACTATCTAACAGAGGTCAAAGAGATGAAACTACAGTGACCGGTGTTGGGGCCCTGGTGAAGCTACAGCGACTTTTACAAAGAACTGTTGACGTGATAAAGGCTGTCCCTGACCCAATTAGAACGTTTTATTTACTGAGAGCATGGCACAGTGGAATCCATTTCCATGGGATTGGAAAACGCCCTGAAATGTTCAAGTTGCGCAACTTCACATTTTTAAAAAAAGATACCAATGACAGGCACAGATATATTTCGGGGATGTGGGCCAGGGAATTTAGACACATGAGCCATGTTTTGTAAGTACACGGGATGCTTACGTGTTTCTTTTACTGATGAGGAAGACTTACAAGTCTTTTGGGAATAAGATGGTCATAAATGAAACTGAAATCCCAGGAACTTTTCTAAATTAAAGTTTGATTTATTACTTATTTCATGTTCTTCTCTTCCACGTCAAGGGAAGCTGGAATAATTGATGTCCCTTCACTTTTCTGCCTGTGAATTGTGCCTGTGTCCAAGTTGAAGTTGAATTTTGATTTTTTTTTTTTGTTGTGTTTCCTTTTGGTGCATGTAGGTAAATTTAATTTTGCTACTCCAGATGTCATTGCTTAACTAGCCGGGAACTCCTGTGGGATTAGGCCAGGGCTGGTGATGAGGTGTGTGTTTCGAGTGAGAAAGTTTATGTCCTCAGAGGTTTGCAGGGAAGGGCTGGTCACGTGCAGTTCTGGGCCATCTCTGCCCTATCTCGGTCTCCGTTAGATTGATGCAAGTCTAGATATTCTTTTTTTTTTTTTTTTGAGACAGAGCCTCAAGCTGTCCCCCTGGGTAGAGTGCTGTGGCATCACAGCTCACAGCAACCTCCAACACCTGGGCTCAAGCGAGTCTCTTGCCTCCGCCTCCCAAGTAGCTGGGACCACAGGCACCCGCCACAACACCCGGCTATTTTTTTGGTTGCAGCCGTCATTGTTGTTTGGCGGGTCCGGGCTGGGGATTCGAACCCGCCACCTTAGGTGTACGTGGCTGGTGCCTTAGCCGGTTGAGCTATAGGTGCCGAGCCCAGGTCTAGATATTCTACTGGACGAAAAGCAAGTGAAATTTAGTGGATATTTATGTTATGATAGGCACTTAGCCCAGCTATATACATATATTCATTCATCCTCAAAATTACCCTTAAAATGGTGCTAAAATTCAAACTCCTTGGTAATATAAAAATATAAACTCTTTGATAATATAAATTGATATATAAATGAAAAGTTTAAAAATGAATTCCATTTAATTCTCTAAATTATGTGTCATTAGACTGGCTTTCTACGTGATGTAAAGGAGGCAGAAATGGCCGGTGTAAGGATTTCCAAGTGGTAGTATGAGACCTTCTAAAGGGTTACAGGGCACTTTTGTTTGTTTTTTCCTTGTCAGGCTGGGCATGAGTGTGTGAGACCCTGTCAAGTGAATGGGTGAGTGAGAGTCTGGAGGATCCGAGCGTGTTACCTTTCAGCACCAGGGCAGCTGGGCACGCTGCCTGCCCTGTCTCCAGGAGCACCCTGGGCAGGCCCAGCACTCCCTACCTGGCCTCGCTCTGACAGCTTGTGTCTCCGCCTTACCCAATGCTACCTCCAAGGCAACCTGCCCCGTGCCCCTCTAATGAGGGGAGTTCCTGGAGCACCAGTGGCTGCGGCACCTGCCCCAACACCTGTCTCCCCTCAGTGGCTTCCAGCCCTTTTCTGCATCAGGACGCCTAGGGTTCTTTCAGAGCCTTCAGCAATATGTAAGGTGCACCACTGAGTCCAGTTCCGAGGTAGGAATGTTGGAGGGACAGACATTTGGAGAATAGCATAATTTGACTTCTGGGTGATGTAATCTCCTTTTACAGAGTAATTCCACTTTTCTTCATCTTCCCCTTATAGACGAGGTCCCTGGAGGTGGGCACCGTCAGTTTGTACTGAACAAGTTGTGTCTTTACTGTTGTTTGAAGGCTGGTTTGCCCTCACTTGCACGTCCCTGAGGAAGACACAGCTGTTTTCTCCCCTGATATACACACTTCACAGGCCAGCCTGAATTTAATGAAATGATTTAAATTGGCTTCCACAAGGGCGGCGCCGTGGTGCCTGTGGCTCAGTGGGTAGGGCGCCAGCCCCCTATACTGAGGGTGGGGGGTTTGAACCTGACCCTGGCCAAATTGCAACAACAAAAAAAAATAGCCGGGTATTCTGGCAGGTGCCTGTAGTCCCAGCTATTTGGGAGGCTAAGGCAAGAGAATCGCCTAAGCCCAGGAGTTGGAGGTTGCTGTGAGCTGTGACACAACAGCGCTCTACTGAGGGTAATAAAGTGAGACTCTGTCTCAAAAAAAAAAAATTGGCTTCCACAAGACAGAAATCTTGGGGTTAAACTTCAGACTAGGGAAGAATTATCAAGACCTGCTTGTGGTTTCCTATCACAGTCTCTTCTGTGACGGGGTTGGGTGGAGGGCACGGGGACTCCCGGGTTGGAGAATGTGCCCCAGAACGTGGCCTTGTTGGTCCTGTGCTGTGATGACGGTGGTATCATTTAGTGCCTGGTGTGAGCTGTGCTGTGAATGGTCCAGCTCCTGGTACAGCCTAAGTTTCCCCTTCTCCTGCTCCCTCGGCTTGAAGAGCACTAGAACCTTTTGCTAAGCTGGTAACACATTGAGAAGAATAATGACAGTTTATCAAAATAGCAGGAGAATGGAACGGCAGGTCACGTCATTAAAGCCCGTTGCCGAGCGGTACTTGCCGCCTTCCCGTCCTTCCTGAAGGGCCCTGCCGGCGTCTGTTCCTGGATTTCCTTTCTTAGGGTTCAGGGGCAGCCACACAGCGCCTTAAAACTAAGTTCGTGCCTTGCTCATGCTCCGGGTCACAGCTCAGGCTGCGAGCTCTGCTCACTGGTCTTTTAGGGACAGAGGTTGGTGGAGATGGGGGAAAATGACCCAATGGGGCTCCCAAAGTATCTGCCTGAAACATCAGGTTTTCACCTTCCACTGGGTCGCAGCTGAGTTCAGGTGTGTGGGTTGTTTAATTTTTCTTCCGGGAGGGTCCTGGGATATTTGGTGAAGAGCAGTACAGGTAACCCACTGCCTGGATCTTGTACCTGAGAAGGGTTTGAAGTTCTGTTGCATTCATGGTGGCGGCACCCCATTAAGTGCAGAGTGGAGGTGAATACGCCACAGCTGAGCTGCCCAGAAGCTGTACTGAATGGGCTTTGAGCCGGGACTCTTTGAGCCAGGACTCTCCATTGACTCTGCTCATGGTCTTCCTATGAGGGACCAAATGCCTGGAATTCTTTAAAAATATCTTAGTTGCTAGATTCTAAACATTTCACACATTGTTAATAATTTTTCTCTACTTCATCTTAGGCAAAAAGCTGAAAAGGGTTGCTATGAATTTCTCCAAAAAAAAAAAAGGAGGAAAATTAAAGATTTAAATATATAAAGTAATAGATTCTCATTGGAGATAATTCAGAAAATGGAGAAGAGTGTAAATAAGATTGTTAATAGTGTACTGTACTGTTACTTTGAAGTGGAGAATTTCAGTTGAGGGGACACACACACATCACTTCCATTTTATGCTTTTTCTTGTTTTTTTTTGAGACAGAGTCTCACTCTGTTGCTCTGCGTAGAGTGCTGTGGCGTCACAGCTCATAGCAACCTTAAACTCCTGGGCTCAAGTAATCCTCTTGCCTCAGCCTCCCAGGTAGCTGGTATCCACCACAATGTCTGGCTATGTTTCTACATATATATATTTTTTTATGTTTCTTTTTTTTTTTTTTTTTTGAGACAGAGCCTCAAGCTGTCCCCCTGGGTAGAGTGCCATGGCATTACAGCTCACAGGAACCTCCAACTCCAGGGCTCAAGCGCGTCTCCTGCCTCCACATCCCAAGTAGCTGGGACCACAGGCACCCGCCACAATGCCTGGCTATTTTTTGGTTGCAGCCGTCATTGTTGTTTGGCGGGTCCGGGCTGGGGATCCGAACCCGCCACCTTAGGTGTACATGGCTGGCGCCTTAGCCTGTTGAGCTATAGGTGCCGAGCCTATGTTTCTATTTTTAATAGAAACAGATTCTCGTTCTTGCTCAGGCTGGTCTCAAACTCCTGATCTCAAGGGATCCATCCGCCTTGGCCTCCCAGAGTGCTGGATCCATGGGGGTGAGCCTCATTGCCTGGCTCAGACCCATTTTAAAACAGAATGTGTATTCGTTTGATTACTAGTTGAGCATCCTGCAGCCCCACAGGTGTGTAGAATCCTTTGCATTTTTGCAAGGATTCAAAATCCTCGCAAAATTTGACCATTCTTTTCTGCACTGGGCTCTTCAGAGTGTAAGTGAGAGAAACCCACTTCCAAGTTGCATGAGACAATCCCCAAATGAATGGCATGTCCATGTTCTAATAAAACTTTATTTTTTATAAAACCAGGTGGTAGGCTGTAATCACTCATCCCTGAGTTAGACAAAATGGTCACGTCTCCCATTCAGCCAGTTGAAGCACAGCTGTGCCCTTTTCCTAGGGATAAGCAGCTCGCAGCGTGATTGCAAAATCACAAGGGCCCCCATCACTTCGAGGCTAGCCATGAAATAGCTGCATCTCTGGCCAGTGTCTACCCTGACCTTGGTCTATCCACAGTTCTTCTTGGCTCCCCTTGAGGGTTGCTGATGGTGAGATCTGGACACTTCAGATGAAGTACCAGCTGGAAACTTGGTTACATCTGAAGCTGACTGCTTCCTCGACTCACCATTTCCTCATCGTGACGTCAGAACACAATGCAGCTTGCTGAATGAATGAGTTCTTGAGTCCATCTCTGGAACCAAGCTCTCTGCAGGGCAGCAATCAGGACACAAACACCCTTGCTGAGCAATCATAGGAGCTATTATTATTATTTTTTTTGGCCAGGGCTGGGTTTGAACTCGCCACCTCGGGCATATGGGCCCTACCCTTTTGAGCCATAGGTGGTGCCCTACCCTTTTGAGCCACAGGCGCCGCCCTATAGGAGCTATTTTTATGGACAAGTTGGCTTATCCATTTTGTGTCCAGTGCAGAGTGTTGGGGGATATTTATGTCTGATTTTAGGAAATGACGCAATGGAAAAAGTGACTTTATATTTTCAACCTAAGTTTATCTTTGTCTTCAGAACTTTTGGCTGGTGGCTAAGACCAGGATTGTTGCTAAAGTTACCTCCGATAATCTGTTTTATCTTTAATCCTTCTTGGTAATCCTTCCTGGTAATATTAACCTCAAGTTCTTTCGAGAAAACAAAACAAACACATGGAAAACAGTTTAGCAAAATATAAACATTCTTCTTTTGTTGGCATTTTTTTTGTAAAGAAAGAAAATTCTGCACCCCATCTGGTAGCACAGGATGGAGGAAGAGGGGAATGAAGGATGAGTGTTAGCTTGTTTTTGTCAAATGACTTTTATCATATTTTGTTACACATACAAAGGGAAATATTCCTTTCATGTTTAACATCACATCTTATTAATTAAATTGGCTTGGAGTTGCCAGAGCCCTTAGAAACATTGTCACCGCACACCTTTTCTTAAATATTTGTGTGTACGGTGTACATCTGTCTTCCTAATTGAACTCCAGGTGTCTGAGGGCTGCTCCTGACTTCCTTGGGTGTCTGCAGCCGGGACTCACAGGGTTTCTGCTCCCGAATATACGTGATCTGCGGCCTTGGTGTCTGTGTGAAGGAAGGCACATCACGCAAAATTCTAGCCCATCTGCACATTAGCAATCTTTGGTTTAGAAGTCTTTTTCTTCTGTTTGAAGATGAGGTGGGCACTTTCATTCTTTATATGTTCTACATCTTAAAAAGTTCTGCTGTGAGAAGCTGGTTGTGTATCTTACGTAAAACCTACATTTGCAGACCTACATTTCTGGAGCCATCAATAAGGAAAATCAATGCTGCTTGAACACACCCACCTTGACAGCATGTCGGGTCAGGACGGTGCCTGAGTGACGGGCAAGGGGGGAGCATCTCTGTCTAGGGTGTGGACAAAGACAAGAGTCAGGTCCTGGGCTGGAAGGAGCTGGCCGGTGTGAGTTTGCCCCATGGTACACAGATTGGCACACAATCGAAAATGTAGGAGCTGGTCATTTTTGGAATTTTCCATTGACTATTTTCGAATGGAGGCCAACTGCAAATAACTGAAACCGCAGAGAGCAAATCCTCGGATAATGGGGAACTATTGTCCCTCTGTTCTCTTGATAAGATTTTGTTTCAGGTTAGGTGGAGGAATTTCTCTGGAATGTTTGTTTCACCCCTACTCTCTGTTTTTCTGTTTCTTTATTGACATTTAACGGACTATAGTAAAATTCATGCTTTTTAAATTCAGTGGTCCTTAAACTACATACAGTCCAGGGGCCCCTTTAACCCATTTTTTTGAAATAGTTATTTTTTTTTGTTATATAACCATTCTCATTCATTAATGTTTTCTGCGGCTGCTCTCATGTTTCCCTTGCAAACCTGAGTCTGTCTCGGCCTGTAAGGAACCGACCCTGTCATCTGGTAGCCCTTTACAGACGGTGATTGTGCTTCTATGAATTTTGACCAGTTTAAACAATCATGTTGTTACTACCACGAGCAAAATGTAAAATATCTTCACTGCTTTTAAAAATTGAGGAAACCACTATTCGAGGTAAGAAATGATTCTAGAAAAGTAAAATTTTGTTCTTTATTTAAGGCCGAACTTAAGGTTTTTTTTTTTTTTTTTTTGAGACAGAGCCTCAAGCTGTCCCCCTGGGTAGAGTGCCGTGGCATCACAGCTCACAGCAACCTCCAACTCCTGGGCTCAAGCGAGTCTCCTGCCTCCGCCTCCCAAGTAGCTGGGACCACAG
>CAUYTI010019480.1:0-22304 GCA_963575145.1 Galago senegalensis | reverse complement strand
GCATTAAAAGACAAAACTATTTGAAACAACTATAGCAAAAATAAATCATTAAAGTACACAAACTGCAAAATGATGTAAATACTGACATTAAAAACATAAAAATGGGGAGAAGGAGGGGGAATGGGTGGAGGGAGGGGGATTGGAGGGATCACTTCTGAGGTTTATCTTACAGGGGTACAAGTGAATCTTTCTAAGAGTAGAATGTGAACGTTTTAAAACAATAACTGAGAAAATGACATGAATACCTCCTTTGATGGAAGTATTTCAGATTGCATGTGAAAACCCCACACTGTACCCCAGAAGTGCATTAATGTACATAGTTACCATTCAATAAAAAAAAGAAAGAAAAGAAAAAAATAAATAATAATTCATGGGCAAAAAAAAAACCACATAAAATGGTCATAAAACATCAACTAAAAAAATAAGATGGGGGAGTAAAAATGTAGAATTGTTGTATGGAATCAAAGTTAAATTGTTATCAAAGTTAATTTGAAAAGTAGCCTGTTGAAAGATCTTTTTTGTTTTTTGGGTTTTATTTTTTGAGACAGAGTCTCACTATGTTGCCCTTGGTAGAGTGCCATAGTGTCGCAGCTCACAGCAACCTCCAACTCTTGGGCTTAAGTGATTCTCTTCCTTCAGTCTCGCAAGTAGATGGGACTATAGGTGCCTGCCACAATGCCCAGCTTTTTTTTTGTTCTTGTTGTAGTTGTCATTGTTGTTTAGCAATCCTGGGCAGGTTTAAACCTGTCAGCCACAGTGTACGTGGCCGGTGCCCTAACCACTGAGCCTAGGTGCTGAGCCTTAAAAGATGTTTTTTGAGAGCCTCATGGTAACCACAAAGTAAAAATCTATAGTAGATGCACAAAACAAAAACAGAAAGGATTCAAAGCATAGCACTACAGAAAAAAGAAGAAGAATAAGAAGAAGAAAGAAAGAAAGGTCTTAACACAATAACTAAGAAAATGTTGTGAAGGCTATGTTAACTAGTTTGATGAAAATATTTCAAATTGTATATAAAACCAGCACATTGTACCCCATGATTGCATTAATGTACACAGCTATTATTTAATTTAAAAAGAAAGAAAGAAATTTGCAAAATGGCAGTATAAGTCCTTACCTATATATAATCACTTTGAATGTAGACAGATTAAATTCTTCATAAAAAGACATAGTGTAGCTGAAATGATAAACAAATAAGATCCAACTACATATAGCCTAGAAAAGACTTGTCACACTTTTAAGGATATATACATAGACTGAAAATGAAGGGATGAAAAAGATATTGCATGCTAATGGAAACAAAATGCAGCTGAGGTAGCTGTATTTATATTAGACAAAACTGTAAAAAGACACAAGGAGGACATTATATAATGATAAAGAGGTAACTCATGAAGGGGATATAACAGTTGTAAACATATATGTACCAAAAATCAGAGCACCTAAATATATAAAGCAAACATTAAAGGATCTAAAAGGAGAGGTAGATTGAAATACAATAAGAGTAGGGGACTTAAATACAACATGTTCAACCATGGACATATCATCCAGACAGAGAATTAATAAGGAAACACTAGACTTGTAATACACTTAAAACCAAATGAACCTAATAAGCACATACAGAATATTTCATCCAACAGCAACAGATATACATTCTTCTAAGCTGCATACCAAACATTCTCCAAGATACATCCGCTATTAGGACACAAAACAAGTCTGAGCAAATTTAAGAGGACTGAAAATAAAGAAGTAGTTTCTGATCACAATGACATGAAATTAGAAGTCAGTAATAAAAGAAATCTTGGAAAATTCACAAATGTGGAAATTAAACAACAACCTTTAGAACAAAGGTTTTGATTTCATAGATGAAATCAAAAAGGGAACCAAAAGTACCTTGAGGCAAACAAAAATGGAAATACAACATACCAAAACTTACGTGATGCAACAAATTAGTTCTAAGAGGGAAATTGATAGCAATAAATCAGAAAAGAAGAAAGTTTTCAAACAACCTAATGTTACACCTCAAGGAACTAGAAAAAGAAGAACAAGCTATGCCAAAATTAATGGAAGGAAAGAGATAGCAAAGATCAGAGCAGAAATAAATAAAATGGAGACCAAAAAACAACAGAAAAAAAAATCAACAAAAGTAAGAGTATTTTTTTCTTAAAAAGATTAAAAAAAAACCCCAACAAACTCTTGTTAAATCAGCTAAGAAAAACACAGAAGAGACTCAAAATCAGAAAGGAAAGGGGAGACATAACAACTAATATTGCAGAAATACAAAGCATAAGAGATTACTCTGAATAATTATATGATAGAAGAAATGTATAAATTACCAGACACATACAATCCACCCAGATTTAATTATGAAAAAATTAAAAATATCATGGACCAATAATGACTAAGGAGATTGAATCATTAGAAAGACATTGTCCATCAAAAAAATGCCCATGACCTGGGCCTTCATAGGTGAAGTCCACCAAACATTTAAAGAATTAATTTCAATCCTTCTCAAACTCTTACAAAAAATTGAAGGGGAAGGAATGCTTCCAAGACCAGCATCACCTTGTTAACAAAGCAAGGATGTTACAAGAAAAGAAAAGTATAGTCTAATATCCCTGATGAGCATACATACATTCTCAATACACACAAGCAAGCCAAATTCAATAGCACACTGATAAGATCATTCACTATGATCAAGTGGGCCATATCCCTGGGATGCAAGGAAGGTTTGACATATGCAAATCAATAAATGTGATACATCACATTAACAGAATGAAGGACAATAACCATGTGATTATCTTATTAGATGCAGAGAAAACACTTGACAACATTCAACATGATTTTGGAATAAAGACCCACAACAAAGTAGTTATAGAAGGAATGTTCCTCGACATAATAAAAGTCATAAATGACAAGCCCATAGCTAACATTATACTCATGAATGAAAAGTTGAAACCTTTTCTCTTAAGATCAAGAACAAGACTGGGAGTCCCATTGTCTTAGTACATTTTGTATTGTTATAACAGAATACCTGAGGCTGGGTAGTTCATAAAGAGAAGGGGGATATTTAGTTCATGGTTCTGCAGGCTGGGAAGTACAAGAAGCATGGTGCTAGCATCTTCTTGGCTTCTGATGAGGGCCTCAAGCTGCTACCTGTCAAGGCTAAAAGTGGAAGGCAAGTATGCACAGACAAAGAGATCATATGGCATGGGAGGAAGCAAGAGAGAGAAACAGAGGAAGCCAAACCCTTTTGCTAACTTTCTTTGCCAGGGAACTAATCTATTCCTGAAAGAGTGAGAACTTACTCTTCCTTGAGGGAGGATATTAATATATTCACAAGAGATTCACCCCTATGATCCAAACATTTCCCATTAGACCCCACCTCCCAACATTGCTACATTGAGGATTAAATATTAACATGAATTTTGGTGGAGACAAACCACATCCAAACCATAGCACTTAGTCTTGACACTTATGTTCAGCATAATACTGGAAGTCCTTGCCAGAGCAATTAAGCAAGAGAAAGAAATTAAAGACATACAAATAGGAAAGGAAGATGTCAAATTATCTCTGTTTGCTGATAACATGATCTTATATATGGATATCTCTAAAAACACTACCAAAAACCTATTAGATCTAATAAGTAAGTAGAGTAAACTTACAGAATACAAAATCAGCACATGAAAATCAGTAGCATTTCTGTACACTAATAATGAGTTATCTGACAAAGAAATTAAGAAAGCAATGCATTTACAATAGCTACCAAAAACACCTAGGAACAAATCTAATCGAAGGGGTGAAAGATATGTACACTGAAAAATGATTAAACTTTAATGAATGAAATTGAAGAAGACACAAATAAATGGAAATACATGGTATCCCAAAGGTCACCATATGTATATACACAGGGAAAATGGGAAATTGTAAATAAATGTACCTTAACTTAAAAAATATTCATTACAAAATTTGGCAAAATATTTATAAAATATTTCTCTTAATATATACACATAAAAATATTAAAATATAATATAAAATATGAGTTCATTCATTTTTCCTATGTATGGCAACCTTTAGGATACCCTATATATTCCATGTTCATGGATTGGAAGAAGTAATGTTGTTAAATATCTATATTAGCCAAAGCAATCTACAGATTCAATGCAACTCCTGTCAAAATTCCTATGGTATATTTCACAGAAATTAAAAAAACAATACTAAAACTTATATGGGACCACAAACCCTAAATATCTAAGACCATCTTGAGCAAAAAGCAAAGCTGGAGGCATCACAGTACTTTCTTTCAAACTATATTACAAAGCTATAGTAAGTAAAATAGAATGGTACTGACAAAAATAGACACATCAACCAACGGAGTCCAGAAATGAACTCATATATTTACTATCAAGTGATTTTTTCAGTGAAGGTGCCAAGAACACAAAATGGGAAGTAGACAGTCTCTTTAACAGACAGTGTTGAGAAAACTGGACATACACACACATGAGAATGAAGTTAAACTCTTATTTCCGACTATATACAAAAATCAACATAAAGTTGATTAAAGACTTAAACATGAGACCTAAAACTGTAAACTAGAAGAAAACACAGAAGGAAAACTATTCAACATTTGTCTAGGCAATGACTTTAGATTTAAGCCCCAAAGCATAGGTGACAAAAGTAACAATGGATCAATGAAGGGCCTCTGCACAGCAAAAGAAATAATCAACAGTATAAAGAGACGACCTACACACTGAGAGAAAATATTTTCAGGCCATACATCTGATAATAGGTTAATATCTGGAATATGTAAGGATCTCAAACAACTCAATTCACAAGAAAACAAATAATCAATTAAAAAGTGAGCACAGGACTTGAATAGACATTTCTCAGTAGAAGGTACACAAAGGGCCATCAGATATATGAAAAAATGCTCAACATCACCAGTCATTAGGGAAATGCAAATTAAATCCTCAGTGAGATACCATCTCCCACCTCTCTACTAATAGGTGGCTATTAGTAGAGAGACGGAAGATAAGTATTGGCAAGAATGTGGACCCTAAACTTGATCTTAGCCAAAAGGCTGAGAAGTGATTGGCAAGAATGTGGAGAAAAGGGAACCCTTGTACCCTGTTGCTGGGAATGCAAATTAGTACAACTATTATGAAAAACTATATGAAAGTTCCTGAAAAAATGAAAAACAAAATTACTGTATGATCCAGCAATTCTGCTTCTGGGCACACATCCAAAATATTTGAAATTCACATGTCAAAGATATATCTGCACTCTCATGTTCATTTCAGCATGATTCAGGATAGCTAAGTTATGGAATAAACAGAAGTATTTATCAATGGTTGAATGGATAAATAACATATATGTGTGTATAATGAAATATTATTCAGCCTTAAAAAGGAATTCTGTCATTTGCTACAACATGAATAAACCTACAAGTTATTGTGCTAAGTGGCATAAGCCAGGCACAGAAGGACAGAAACCACATTATCTCTCTTATATGTGGAATCTAAAATAGTCACACTCAGAGAACAGGATGGTGGTTATCAGAGGCCTGGAAATAAGGGGAATTGAGAGATGTTAGTCAGGGGTACAAAGTTTCCATTAGACAGGCGGCATAAATTTTTTTGAGGTCCATTGCACAGCATGGTGACTATAGTTAATAATAATGCAATGCATATTTCAAAGTTGCTAAGAGTACATTTCAGATGTTTATACCATAAAGCATAAAATTTAAGGTAGTGGAAATATTGATTAGCTTGGCTTAATCGTTCCATGTTGTATACGTTATAACAATACTTCATACATTGTACAGATACATAATTTAAAAATGGCCGAAAGACTTGAATAAACATTTCATTAAAGATATACAAATGGCCAAAAAGGACATAGAAAGATATTCAACATCAACAGTCGTTATAGAAATGTAAATCAAAATCAAAGTGAGATACCACTTCATACTCATTAGGATGGCTATTAAAAGCAAACAAACCAACAAAAAACCCAACTCCTCCTAAACAGAAAACAACAAGTGGTGGCAGGATGTGGAGAAATTGGAACTTGTGTGTTTTGTTGGTAGGAATGCAAAATGGTACAACTACTATGGAAAACAGTACTATATGGTGGTTCCTCAAAAAAATTAAACATAGAATGACTATATGATGCAGCCATTCCACTACTGGGCATATACTCAAAAAAAACAGGGACTCAAATAGATATTTTTATGTATGCTCATAGCAGCATTATTCATAACAATCAAATGTCCCTTAACAGAGAAATAAATAAAATGTGGTGTATACATAAGTGGAATATTATTCAGCCTTAAAAAATGAATTCCGATATTACAAGCTACTACATGGATGAACCTTGAACAGATTATGCTAGGCGAGTTAAATCAGACCCAAAGGGACAGATATTGTAGGATTCCACTTACATAAGATATCTAGAATAGGCAATTCATAGAGACAGAAAGTAGAATAGAGTTTACCATGGGCTGGGGAGAGGAGGAGTTGGGGGCAATTTTTTAACGGGCACAGAGAGATGTTAGTTCCGTTTGGGAAGATGAAAAAATCCTGGAAACAGATAGTGGTGATGGTTGTACAGAGTTGTGAATGTACTTAATGCTATTGAACTGTGAACTATATATTTAACAATAGTTAAAATGATAGATTTTATGCTATGTATATTGTAACTTTTTACCACAATAAAAAGTTACACTAAAAAAAAACAAAACACCCTCATGGTTCTATTTGTCAGAAATATTTATCCAACCCGACCCAGTGTGCCCGTGTAGCTCATGATGGCTCACCGACAGTTCTTTCCTCATCACCACTTCATCCCAATTTTATTTTTACTTTTGACAACTTTAAGCTATTTCACTCAGGTTTTCTGCTGCATCAATTAGAAGCTATTTTTTCTACCATATGGTGATAGGAATGAAAACAGCCAAAGCATATCATTGTTCTGGCTCTGGGAGGACCTTCTCCTCCTCTCCCCACTTCATGTGGTTGCTGAGGACCAAGAGACCTCAGTAAATAATCACGTTGCCTGTCCCATTGAGTGACCTCCTCACAGACGAAATAAGTGAGCTGAGGATAACTGACTTGCTTTTCCTTCAAGTTTTTTTTTTTTTTTGGCTCTTTGTATATTATCCTTCATTAATATGACTGTACCACTGCAAAGATAAACATACAATTATTGAAATCTTTTTTTGAGACTGAGTCTCACTATGTCACCCTCAGTTAAGTGCTGTGGCATCACAAGCTCACAACAACCTCAAACTCTTGGGTTTGAGTGATTCTCTTGCCTCAGCCTCCTAAGTAGCTGGGACTACAGGCACCCGCCACAATGCCCAGCTATTTTTTGGTTTCATTTGTCATTGTTGTTTAGCTGGCCCAGGCTGGGTTCGAACCCACCAGCCTGAGTGTATGTGGCCGGTGCCCTATCCACTGAGCTACGGGCTATGCCTTTGTTTGTTTGTTTGTTTTACAATTTCTATGCCACCAGGGACGGGGAACCTATAGTCTCAAGACCACATGTAGCACTCCAGATCCCAAAGTGTAGTGTCTCAGTTGAATCAAAACTTCACAGGACAAATCCCTCTACTAAAAGGATTTGTTCTATAAAATTTGGATTCTGTCAAAAGACCACACTCGAGGACTTAGAAGGCCACCTGCAGCCCTAGACCATTCCATGAAGACAGACGTCATGTTCTCTGACCTACCACTTTCTGATTCTGAGATGCTGATGCAGTCTAAGCAGCATGAGGACCCAGGAGCCCTGCAACCTGCCTCTAGCCAGGGCATGTGGGCAGGAGCTTGTTGAGCTACTTCTGCATATTCGCTGTCTATAACCTGAGTAGGTGGGACTAACAGACCCCAAAGGTTCTTTTATATTCAAAGTGGGAAGATCAAAGGTCCTAGAATGTTACCCTGTCCCTGACAAATATTCACTCTCCTCTCTTAACACAGAGAAGATAACATATTTTGTAAAAATAGGTATTCTTTATATGACATTGAAAATCTTACCCACTTAAGTATCATTCATATCAAAAACCTTAATCATGTTTTTTTTTTTTTCATGATTGGTCTCTAACCACGAGGATGGGCTACATCACTTAAGGAGCCCAGTGCAAAAGGAAAATGTGAAGCCCCTTGTTTAAAAACTAAGAATTTCAAAGTGGAGAAAGAAGAGCATTGAACCAAGCATGGACCCCCAAACCCCCAAGCGCGACTGCACAGGTTGCATGCTCAGGAAGCAGGCCCTGTCTGCCCATATGGGAGAAGTCACCCTCCACGCCACTCCTGGAAAAACGTTCAAGATTGCTGAACACCCAGAGCACGTAGAGAAGTTATGTGTGTGGGTTGCATTTCATATACAAATAACACCAACAGGAGGCCAACCTTCCGATCTGCTACACAGGTAGTCCCTCACAAGCAGTTTGTGTTAAGGAGCAGTTCATGACTAGTAGGGAGGCAGCACAATGACGTGAAAAGTCCACAAAACTGGCTGGAGAAAAAAACCTCTCAAGATTCTTCATTTAGCAAATATTTATCAAGCACCAAGTAAGTGCCAGACCCTAGGCTAAGTATTCCACCATGGTCAGATAAATCTGTCACCCTGGACAAGTCATCAGTCTTTTATTTTTTTGCAGTGTTTGACCCGGGGCTGGGTTTGAACCTGCCACCTCTGCTATATGGGGCCAGCGCCCTACTCCTTTGAGCCACAGGCAACGCCCAATTCATCAGTCTTTCTTTAATACCTTCATTGGGTTATTGGGTGGGAACAAGAGTGTGGCCCACCTAAAAACCTTTAGAAAGGAAGATGGCTCTGGAAGTTCAAGTTAAATTACTACTTACAGCTCTTGTTTTGCAAAACTTTAGTGAGGATATTTGTTTAAAAATGACATTATCAAAAATAGAAAATGAGTATAGATTGTGGGGTCTCACGGTATAGATTGCGGGGTCTCACAATAGCTTCTAGTTTTCCTTTTTTTGACTTCTTTCATCTGAACAACTCAGTGGGAGAGTCCATGTCCAGAAACCATACCAGGTCCTCCACTATCTTGCTTGAATTTATAGAATTTCATCCTTGAAACTTCAAAAACATAAAAACCTGTAAAGAGGAACTATCTGGCATACTTGTTTTACAGGTTTAACACAATCACTGTGTTCTGTAAAATAAAAAGTCAACCGAATTGTTGGAAATGGAATTAGATTTGCAATGTACTAGAAAACTTGGATATTAAAAGGGAAACTGCGTTGAATCCTTTTGTACAACAAAGAATAATTTTTATAAAGCAAAAAATTACCCCTAATTTGCTTTATGTGAACACTCAGGCTTGAGCACATAGAGTTTTGTGACTGCACGAATGGGAGCCAATTTAGACTACTCAGTGTTCCTCCTCTGCAGGTGGAAGTGGAGGTAGAAAGGGTGGGAGCATGTCAGCCTATGTTCAAAATCCACTTCCTACTCAAATGAGGAGTATTTTTCTAAGCAAAGGAAGACAATAGGACCCAGAGACTTCCCGGTGATCAAGACTAGTTTGAGAATGGGAGCAATATTTAAGAAGCACAGCGTGAAAAGTAACATCAATTAAACTCACAGAATTTCAGCTGCTGTGGTGAGGTGGTGTGCTGTGCCATATTCATTGCCAAACTCTCAAGCAAGTGTGTGATTGAAATGATGACATGTTGAGAGATGCAGCTTGCCAGCTTCAGGTGCTCTGCAAAAGCAATATTTACAGGTATGCTCTTGTATGGGGGTGGGGAGAATCTAAGAGTAAGATTTATTGCTAAGTCTAAATAATGAGAGATTGTAAAAAAAAAAAAATTGACGATCATCTGAAGCTAGACTTCTGGCTGGTATCAATAAAAGAGGTAAACCAGAGGACGAAAATGAGGATTGGAAAATGAGACAATGTCAAGGTTATTGTCTTCTTAGGGTGAGGATACAGTGAACAAATTAAATTGTATGTGTACAGTTTAAGAATACTCCCTAGGAATATAAACCTATTTCTTCCAGACCATTACAGGAGAAAAGATGGAAAAAACAAATGCAATCAAGTCAACAAAAGAATAAGAAACAGAAACAATGAAAATTATGGCAAAGAGAACAGATAATGATGGAATGAATCCAAACATTAGTCATCAAAATAATTGTGAATGGCTTAAATTCATCTGAAATTCATCTGCTTAAAGATTAATTGGCTGTCAGAAGTCAGAGCTAGAGAGATACTATTAGAGATAGAGCAAGGCATGAGAATTTTTTTTCTTTTGCAGTTTTTGGCTGGGGCTGGGTTTGAACCTGCCACCTCAGGCATATGGGGCAGGCGCCCTACTCCTTTGAGCCACAGGCACTGCCCAAGGCATGAGAACTTTTTTCCCCAGTACATATAAAAGTTATGTTTACAGTGTGCTGTAGTCTAGTATGTGGATAGCATTAAATCTAAAACACAAGATGCATACCTTAATTAAAAAACACTTTGATTCTAAAAAAGGATAGCAATCATCTGAGCCTTTGGCGACTTGAAATCTGTTTGCTGGTGGAGAGTCTTGCCTCATAAATGTTGATGGCTACAGAAGGGTGGTGGTATTGTTGGTTGGGGTAGCTGCAGGAATTTTAAAAAAAGACAACAGTGAAATTTCTTGCATCCAATGATTCTTCTTTTCATGAAAGCTTTCTCTGTAGTTTGTGAAGCTATGGCATTTTACCCACACTTGAACTTCTTTCAAAATTGGAGTCAGTCCTCTCCCACCTTACTGCTGCTTTATCAGCTAAGTTTATGTAATATTCTAAATGTTTTGTTGTCATTTCAACAATGTTTACAGCATCTTTGCTGGGAATAGATACTCTCTCAAGAAATCACTTTCTTTGCTCATCCATAGGAAGCAATTTATCCATTCAAGTTTTATCATGAAATTGTATTGTAGCAAGTCCGTCACATCGTCGTGCTCCACTTCTAATCCTAGTTCTCTCTTGCTATTTCCACCAAATCTGCAGATATTTTCTCCACGGAAGTCTTGAGCTCCTCAAAATCATCCATAAAACTTAGAATCAACTTCTTCCCAACTCTCATTAATGCTGAGACTTTGACCTCCTCCCATGAATCTCGGGTGTTGTTTATGGTGTCTTGAATGGTGAGTCCTTCCTTGCTTTGCCCATATCCGTCAGAGGAATCACCATATTTGGCAGCTAGAGTCTTACAAAATGTAATTTCTGAAACAATAAGACTTGAAAGTCAAAATGACTCCTTGATTCACAGGCTTCAGAACGGATGTTGTGTTCATAGGCATAAAAACAACATCCATTTCTTTGTGCATCTCCTTTGTAGCTCTTGGGTGACCAGGTGCCTTGTCAATGAGCACTAATATTTTGAAAAGAATCTTTTTTCTGAGCAGGAGGTCTCAACACTGGGCTTGAAATATCTAGGAAATCATCCTGTAGACCAGTGGTTCTCAACCTTCCTAATGCCACGACCCTTTAACACAGTTCCTGTGGGTCTTGACCCACAGGTTGAGAACTGCTGCTGTGGACAGATGTGCAGTCATGTAGGCTGGGTTGTTCCATTTATAGAGCTCAGACAGAGTAGATTTAGCATAATTCTGAAGGGCCCTAGGATTTTTTAAATGGTAAAGGAGCATTGGCTTCAACTTTAACTCACCAACTTTAGCGTTAGCCTCTAAGAGGACAGTTAAAAAAACTTCAAAGCTTTGGAGCCAGTCATTTACTTCTCTTGCCTACCTATGAATGTCGTCTATGGCATCTTCTTCCAAGATGAGGTTGTTTTGTCTACATCAAAAACCTGCTGTTTGGTGTAGCCACCTTCATCAGTGATCTTCCTGGGACTTCTTGGATAACTGCATCAGTGTTAGTTAACATTAGCCCTTGCTGCACCTTGCGCTTTTTTTTTCTTTTGTTATGGAGACCATTTCCTTCTCTAAACCTCAGAAACCAGCCTCTGCTAGTTTCGAACTTTCCTTCTGCAGCTTCCGCACCTCTCTCAGTCTTTTCAGAATTGAAGAGAATTGGGGCTTTGCTCTGGATGAGGCTTTGACTGGGAAAGGCATGGGGAAAAGTCTCTGGGGTGATGTTAATGTTAGCCTTTGGTAGAGTTTAGGGTGACATAGGCATACAATTCGTCAAAACTCCAGGAATGTTTGTTTAAGATCTGAGCATTTTACTGGACATAAGCTTTACCTAAAATATTAAAATTCTAAAAAATATTGGACTCTAATTAGTTATATGCATGTTGAAGTCATTGGGGGAGGGGAACTGATTTCTCAGATTTGATTGGAAATACATTATAAATTAGATGGACTAATGAATTGATAGAGAAATGGATGTATGATAAAGCCAGTATACAAAAATGTTAATGAAAGGATCTAGGTAGTGAGATGCTGATACTCACTTAAATTTATTTCACCTTTGCTATTTAATGTGTTGGGAGAAAAAATAGACATACTCTTTACTGCATCCTATTACATCTAGTTATTAATCCTAAAGAAATACACTGTAAATATGTACCAAGAGGCAGATAAAAGGGTAGTTATTGCAATATTATTTGTAGTGGCAGAAAATAAAAAAATAAAAGGAGTAGGGCAAGTGAAAGCACATAGTTAAAAACACTATGTTATACAGAATAGAAAATTGCAAAAGTTACAAAAAGAATGAGTTAGGTCTATTTGTGTTGACATGGATAGATCTCCAAGGTATATTTTAAAGTAGCAAAGAACATTATAGAATAAGAAGTATTATGTATTCCCCTTTATTAAAATTTAAAAATATTAACAATTAGTATGACACATGTATGACTATAGATGTGTATGAATACTTAGAAAAAGATCTACAATAAGAATCAGCACATTTTTATAAGAATGGCCAGCCAGCAAACATTTTAGGCCCTCTAGGCCGTATCAGTTCTGCTGCAGCTACTGAACTTAGACATTGTAGTGTGAAAGCAGCCACAGATAATTTATAAACAAATGAACACAGCTAAGTTACAATAAAATTTGATTCATAGAATCAGATGATGGGCCGGGTTCTGCCTGTGGTCCATAACTTGCCAACCTCTGATCCAGCAATGTGATTCATTGCAACAGTAGACCCAATTCCTCACCCTTCTGTTGTGCATCCATGCAGGAAAAGACACTTCGCCATGTTGTCTTTGTTTCACCCTTTCCTGCAGACTTTGGGGTTGGCCATGTGATTTTCTTTGAATCGATAGAATGTGTGCTTCAATTTGCTGAGTGTGATGCAAGCAGAGGCTCAAAAGACACTGATGCAGTGGCACCTACCCATTCTTGTGCCTCTGCTGTTACTCTGAGAACATGCTTTGGATAGCCTGCTTGCTGGAGGAAGAGAGACAGGGAAGAGAGTCTAGTCGCCACAGTGGTCTCAGCTGACAGATGACTGTCAGTCATGCAGGCAAATCCAGGCTTCATGAATAAAGCCACCAAACTGACCACACCAGACATGTAAGCAATGCTTGCCACTGAATTTTTGTTATGTAGCATCAGCTAGCTGATACAGAAACCAAACACACCCAAATAATAATATTGATTACTCTCGAGACAGGGAGAAGAATTGAGATAGCTTTTGTAATTAAAAAGAAAAGAATAGGGCAGCGCCTGTGGCTTCAAAGAGTAGGGTGCCGGCCCCATATGCTGGAGGTGGTGGGTTCAAACCCAGCCCTGGCCAAAAACTGCAAAAAAAAAAAAAAATCTTAATTTTAGAAATAAGAAAGGAATTAGTGCATGCACATGCCAATAAAGATTTAAACAGTGTAGAAGGCTTAAAGTAAAAAATAAAACTTTTATCCTGCCTACCACCTCTCCACTAGTGCTGCTCCCTGGAGCTTTAAAATGAGTCTGTTATTTTCTGGTGGCCATCTACACTTTTCTAAGTAACGTAACTTATAATTCTGTGCCTTGACTTATGTATTTTGGCTCTTCTATATGAACAATATGACATTTAGCTAAATAGTCTCCCCCTCTGCCCTCACCCTGCCTTCAATAAATCACATATTTTAAACTTTTTGGTTCTGTTTTTATACTGTTAGAGTTTTAAATAACATTCTCAAATATCTATTTCCTTTCTTTACAGTGGTTTTACATTTGTAAAATTTCAGATTAACATGAAGGAACAATTAGGTTCCATGGTTTGCATTTGTTAGGTAGAGTCCAAGTTGTCGTTGGGCCCCTCACCCAGGAGGTGTGCCGTGTACCCTTACATTGTGCCTGTTAGGTGAGAGCACATGGTTTTACCTTTGCATGAGTCTTACGTACGTCCAAGAGCAATAACCCAGTCCTTCAGTTACGTAGTTCTCACCTTAACTCCCTTTCAGAGGCAGCCGCCTCTAACCACCAGCTGTGCAACCTGGGCACCTGGGCTGCTACTGAAATGCAAGCCCTGAGGAGTAGGTTTGTGATGGGGCTGCATTTCTAACAAGTTCCCAGGTGATGCTGATGATGCTAGATCAGGGATCACATTTTGAATAGAGACGTATTGGGGTTGGCAAAGGGTCCCTAGTCACATGGGCCTGGGTTCTAAGGTAGAATTTAGACAAGTCCTGCTGTAAGGGCTGGGCTAGCAGGGCAGGGAGGCTGAGTGGGGCGGCCTCTTTTCCTTCCAAGCCTGCTTCTTCATCTTAATCAATAGACTCAAAGTCATCTTTGTCTGAATGCATGCAAAAACATCTTTATTACAAAAGACTTTCCAGTGGCCTAGTTTGACTTGTCATAGTTCCTGAGATGCAGAGTGAGTTCCAAGGTGAAGCTTGTAACTGAAGGAAAACGCAGAAGTGCCACTTGCAGAGGTTCTCAACCTGTGGGTCGTGACAGGCTCTTTCCTCTCTTTGGTCCTTGCTCCCAGCTCTGCTCTGAGGTCATGGTATGTTATCACAGCACATCCAAAAGGCTGATACCTGGCACTCTCTCTCATGGTTTTCATCCGCATTTGGCAAAGTTCGTAAGGATTCTGACTAACTATAAGAGGAGTCATATACTTGCCTTAGTTCGAGTTCCCTCAAAAACCAACCCTAAGAAAAGGAACCAAGTACAAATAGTTTATTTGGGAGTTGAACCTAGGAAATCCCAGGAGGAGGGGCAGGGAAAGGAAGACAGCCAGTAAGGAATATGGAGCAAGGTTACCGCGGTCCTTGGAATTTAATTCCTTCAAGAAACGCTAGGAATTCGTGTAAAGTACACACCTCAGATGTGTCCCACTGGAGGGCAAGGGGACTGGGGAATTCACGTAACCCCTTGGATATGGCTTGCTCCTAGGTGGGTGCTGTCCCTGGTACCCAGGGCCTCTTGCTGCAAGAGAAAGCCCTGAGGTAGAACAATGGGGCGCAGGCAACCAGAAGTCCTGCAGAGCCTCCAATCTTTGCAAACAGCTCACACAGGGTGAGGGAGTAAGTCTGCCCAGCAGCTGAAGCTTTGAGGAGTTAGACGAGTGTGCATCTGGCAGGGGGCTCAGCTCTCTCTCACCAGGGAGGGTATTTGTGATCCAAGTGTCCTGAGCCCAGAGGTGGGACAAGTATGGGGACCTCTGGCCTGGCACCCCTATGGGTTTACACTGGGGAACAATGGGTCTGTTCCTCCCTCCACAGAATCGGCCCTGCGCCCTGCTCATGGGCTTGACTTCCCTGGGAATATGTGTCAAGGAGATAGATCTGTGAAGAAAAGCCACCCGGAGGGGCTATTTTCAAAGGGACTATTTTAAGGCTGTCCTTCCATCCCGCCACATCCTGACACTCGGTATATTTAGCAACATCCATAGACAGGGCTAATGGATTTTTAGTTGCAAATCATTATGATTCAAAGCACCGCAGTCTTTATTTTCTTTTTTATTGCAACTAAGTCACGTACACACACACACACACACACATGTGCATGCACACACATTAATAGCTACCTTGTGTTTATACACAGAAAATGCTTCTAACCAAAGGAATTTCTCTAGTCAAACTGACAAGCCTTTGCTCCTGAACCCTATCTATGTGGAGGAGGGGCTAGTGTGGCAGGTTAGCATGTGTTGCCTTCACACTGTGCGTGAAATGCACATGTATTTGGTCAAAGAAAAGAATGCACACAAGGTGTTTTGAATTGACAGCCCGAGACAGGAGCCATTTAACATGCCATTCTTTGCCTCCCGCTCCTGTATTGCAGAGCACTGCTGATTTGCCTTGCTGAATACAAATGTATATTGTCCCTTCCACTAATACGGTTTCTTTTCATCCCATGAATTAATCTCCTTTTGCCAGCACAGTAAAGCCTGTAGAGTAGCAAGTGCCAATGTCAGGAATCAAAGCCGCAGTAGGCTCAGGCTCTCTGATGGCAGGCTCATTCCCATGCAGCTCCACAAGCTGTATTAATTAGCTACAGATAAAATAGGAATCACACCATCAAAAGCAATGTCCTCAGTTCACCTCTGCCCTGTGATCATCATGCCAAAACTTGACTTCCCACTTCCTCTCATGATTAGGTGAGTTTTGGGGTCTTGGTCTCCCCGTTCTGAGAAATTATCTAAGCACTCCACTCTCTGCTGTTTTTAAAATGGGCTGCCTGGTGTCATGGTTTGGGCGTGGACTCCACCCTAGACTAGAACCACATCCTTCGGGTTGCACATTTGGTCTCATGGGTATGGCATCCTTACCGAATACTGAATAATGGTGGAAACTTAGAAAATACAGGGTGGAGTGCAGAGATAGCATATGTGAGTATACTCCACAGTGTAGTGGAATACACAGTGTGTGCTGTGGAGTGCACTGATGTACACAGAGAGTGTATGCAAGTATATTCAGCAGTACAGTGGAGTGCAAACAAAGTATATGTGAGTATGCTGAGGAGTGCAGTGCTTGGACACTCCAGAGAGTATATGTGAGTATGGTCCTGAGTGGAGAGGAGCTCAAAGAGTGTGTCTGTGAGTATGCTCAGGAGTGCAATGGGGAGCACAGAGAATTATGTGTCAGTATGCTCCAGAGTGCCTGGGACTGCACAAAGAGCATATGTGAGTATGCTCAGGAGTGCTGTGGAATGCACAGACAGTATATGCGAGTATGCTCAGGAGTGCAATGGGGAGCACAGAGAGTATATGTCAGTACGCTCCAGAGTGCCTTGGACTGCACAGAGAGCATATGTGAGCATGCTCAGGAGTATTGTGGAATGCACAGAGAGTATATGCAAGTATGTTCAGGAGTGCAGTGGAGAGCACAGAGAGTATATGTCAGTACGCTCCAGAGGGCCTGGGACTGCACAGAGAGCATATGTGAGTATGCTCAGGAGTGCTGTGGGGAACACAGAGAGTATATGCAAGTATGTTCAGGAGTGCAGTGAAGAGCACAGAGAGTATATGTCACTACGCTCAAGAGTGCCATGGAGTGCACAGAGAGCATATGCGAGCATGCTCAGGAGTATTGTGGAATGCACAGAGAGTATATGTGAGTATGTTCAGGAGTGCTGTGGAGCACACAGAGAGTATATGTCAGTATGTTCAGGAGTGCAGTGGAGAGCACAGAGAGTATATGTGAGTATGGTCCAGAGTGCCATGGAGTGCACAGAGAGTATATATGAGTATGCTCCAGAGAGCAGTGGAGTGCATAGAGAGTGTGCTCAAGAGTGCAGTGGAGTGCACAGAGAATACATGTGGGTATGCTCAGGAGTATAGAGAATTGCAAAGTGTGTATATGCGAGTATACTCAGGAGTGCAATGACGTACACAGAGAATATATGGGAGTATGCTCAGGAGTGCAGTAGATAGCACAGAGAGGATATGTGAGTATGCTCAGGAGTGTAGTGGTTAGACACTCCAGAGAGTATACATGAGAATGTTCCATAGTGCAGTGGAGTGTACATAGAGTATATGTTAGTGTGCTCCAGAGTGCAGAGCGATATACAGAGTATATGTGAGTGTGCTCAGGAGTGCAGTAGATAGCACATAGAGTATATGTGAGTATGCTCAGGAGTGCAGTGGTTGGACACTCCAGGGAATGGATGTGAGTATGCTCCACTGTACCGTGGAGTGTACAGATAGCATATGTGAATATGCTGCCTAGTATCACAGCCACTGGAGGGCCCAGCTCCCGTGGGGCCTGAGACCTGGGCAGGAACAGCCCAACCCTGTGGTAGCATGGATCCATCCTTATGCACATCTTCAACACCATCATGATTGGGCTCCAATTGCTGATCACTCAGTAGGTACTAGAACAGTGGTTCTCAAAGTGTGACACTTGGACCAGTAACAGCATCACTTGAAACTGGTAGAAATCTATATTCTAGGACTCCACCCAGCCCAGCTGAATCAGAAGCTCTTGGGTGGGGCCCAGCAATCTCAGTGATTCTGGTGCACGATTAAATTTGAGAAGCCCTGGATTAGGGATCAACAGCTCAGGCTCTGGAGCCAGACTATCTGAGGTACAATCACAGCTGTGCAAAATTTAGGCTCCTCAGCACCCCTACTGACCTCACAGGGCCCCTCAGTGCCCTCATCTTAAAAATGGAAGGTGTTAGTTTGGGTGCCCCCATAATAGACCTGGAGACACAGATTTGGGCAAAAGTATTTTATTTGGGACATGATCCCAGGAAGAGGCAGTAGAGGGAGGAACCTAGGGAAGAGGTCAGGATAGTGTCTGATTAGTAACAGGAAACTTCACAGGGGACTCTTCCAGAGTGTGGGAATAAATACCCAGTCTTTATTGTTGTGACTAGCCCATCAGTAGGATGAATCTGAGTTGTATTCTACAAACTCCCCTCCTTCCTTGGTTCAGCATCACTCTGGCCTGTCTTGTGCATGGGCCTGGCCTGGGGCCCCAAGTCCTCAGGCGTGGGTCTGCATGTTAGGGGACTGCCTTCAGGTGGGCTGCAGGGACATGGGCAGGGCACTGATGGAGCCCACCACAGGGGTAGTTTGTGTTTACCTCCTAGTGACAGTGTGAGGATGGAACGAGGTAATGCAGGCAAAAGTGTTTGCAACGATGTCGGGCACATCAGTGGACTTAGCTTGGCTCATCCTTGTCATAATCCTCTTGTCTGCTTTTCCTCTCCCCTTCTGCATCCAATCTGTCAGCAAATGCTCTTGGTTCTACCTTCATGGTATCTAACCCACTTAATCCTCCTCTGTAACAACAGTATGATGATGACAATGATGACCATTACTACTCTTTAGAGTTGAGGACAGTGAGACCCAAGGATGTCTAGTAAATTTGTCTGAGGTCACCCCACTGGTAGATAAGTCACAAGGATTGGATCAGGGACTGCCCCATCCCAGAGCCCATGTGCACAATCACAGCTGTGCAAACTTTAGGCTCCTCAGCACCCCACTGAGGAGCCTAACTGTACAATTCTGCTGCTCACAGATCAATTTCCCATGTGTGTTCTCCTCAGGGTCTTTTAGGGGCAGATTTGGAGAGACTGTGTGCAAACTGTGCCACATTTGTGTTAGGCGGACTCATGGCATGTAGTTGTTGGGGAAGTGGGTGGTCAGGGGCCTTGGAACCCCTTACTCTCTGACAGAACCCTGAGCCCTCATAGAGTAAGTTCCCAACTGAGACAAAGACACTATCCTCCAAGCCACTGTTTCTCTGCCTGCTAAGTTCTTCAGAGCTACATTAAACAGGAATAGGTATACCTGATAATACCCCTACGGTCATCCCCAGGTCTCGGCACTGACTGAAGAGCTGTGTTATCTCTTGACCAAGCTCACCCTAAAGCTCAAGCTCTCAAGTCTCCCCGCAGCACAGATAGACATTGTCTGGATTCAGGGGATTGAAACAAGTTTTATCTATCTGTCTGCATAAAGCAGTGTGCCAATTAAGTCAAGCAGCGTCTTCTTACCTTGCAATATCCAATCCATCTAAAATCCTAATCAGTAAGCCCTCATCTTCAAAAGCAACAAAAGTAAATAAATATTAATGTATACAAGCAAGGTGCAAACAGACGTAGATGGGGGAACCCCTTGAGGGCAGGAGCTGATCTTGCTCACAGTATGTCTGCAGTTCCCAGAGCAATGCCTGGCGGCACTAGGTGCTCACTAGCTATTTCTGAATGAATGACATGGAGGAAAATAATGGTGGCAGCATGGACCAGTTGATATTTTAGAGAGCTACTATCCTGACCCTTCCAGAATCCCCAAGCTTGCATATCCACTGTGCAAATGATTGCTCCTACAGGATGTAATAAAGTAAAAGGGACAAATGTAAGCGCCTCCCTTCAGACCCTTGAACAGGCATTAGAAGGCCTTGGTGAGATGAGGAGCAGTGTGGTCCGTGAGCCCCCACACACTACCTCAGTGATTTGCTCCTTAGGGACAAATGTATATATGTTTTAAGTTGGGTTCTGCCCCTGAGATAAGACAGCTGTACAATTCTGCTCCTCAAGACAAGAATTCAAGTACAAGTAGTTAATTTGGGAGAGATCCCAGGAGGCCATTCTAGGGGGTAGAAAAGTGATTCAGGGAAGAGAAGTCAACGCAGGAGCCTTTTGTGACAGGTCACCACTGAGGGCAACTGGGGCCCAGTCCTGCTGGGACCTCTGGGAGTCTATGCAGGCACACCCCAGACCTTTCAAGGAAGGCATCTGGGTACGTGCCCACCAACTCCGCCTCTGTGTGCAGTGGATGGTGCTTCCAAGGCCACTGCCTTGCCAGCATTTCCACTTTCTGTGCATGCACAGAGCATGCTGCCATGACTGGAAAGATGTCCTCAGGCAGAGCTGTGAGTGTTCCCCTCGCATGTCCACCTGAGCCCCACCTTGTATGAGTGGACACCAATCACATCTGCTACACGTGTCAGGGACATTTGAGCTGCTCGCACAGAGGGGAAGCTGCAGGTGTTGCCATGATTGTGCTACAGTTGTGTTTGGTTGCATGAGAATAAGTACAAAGGGAGGAAAGTGATCCATGTGTCCACTGAGCCTGCAATGGGGGGACAAGATGGCCCAAGGAGCCCCCATCCTTTCCTGCCATGCTCAGAAAGCAGAAGAGGAGGAAAACAACTGTCCCACTCATGTGGCAGTTGTGGCTATGGGAAGAGCACAGCCCTCCCCCCACCAGCTCCTCAAGAAGCCAGAAGTGGTTTTTTTTGAGACAGGGTCTCAAGCTGTTGTCCTGGGTAGGGTGCTGTGGTGTGACAGCTCACAGCAACCTCCAACTCCTGGGCTTAAGCAATTTTCTTACTTCAGCCTCCCAAGTAGCTGGGACTCCAGGTGTCCACCACAACCCCCAGCTATTTTTTGGTGGTAGTTGTCATTGTTGTTTGACAGGCCCAGGCTGGATTGGAACCCACCAGCTCTGGTGTATGTGGCTGGCATCTTAGCCGCTTGAGCTATAGGCACCGAGCCAAGCCAGAAGTTTTTTTTTTTTTGAGACAGAGCCTCAAGCTGTCCCCCTGGGTAGAGTGCCATGGCATTACAGCTCACAGCAACCTCCAACTCCTGGGCTCAAGTGAGTCTCCTGCCTCCGCCTCCCAAGTAGCTGGGACCATAGGCGCCCGCCACAACGCCTGGCTATTTTTTGGTTGCAGCCGTCATTGTTGTTTGGTGGGTCCGGGCTGGGGATTCGAACCCGCCACCTTAGGTGTACATGGCTGGCGCCTTAGCCAGTTGAGCTATAGGCGCCGAGCCTAAGCCAGAAGTTTTTAACTGCAATGGAAGAAAAGGAAAAGGCACCTTCTGTGGCAACCAAGAGGTGTGGAGATTGGGTCTGTCTTCAAAAGAGAACTTGCTGTTCAGCTGCGAGAAGAGCAGTAAGCTGGTGGTCCTAGCTGGGAATGCCTTAAGTCCCTGCCTCAGCTCCAAATTGAAGCCATGTACTTGCTGGGCTGATGACTAGCAAGGTGAGGGCACTACAGTCTGACTGTTTTTGCCCAACACACAGTCCTCACTCTGGCACTCCGTTTGGATCAGCCAGTACTTTGGCGCACCTGCATAGGAAGCTGGGAGTCGCCGTGCTGCACCGATCACAGGTGTTACCTCCTAGTAACCACCTGTGCATGCCTCTGTCTCCACACGCTCACTCACACACCCCCCACTAACCACGTACATACAGGGGCAGAGGGAGAGAAAGAGAGAAGAAAAGGGAAAAATGTTCCACATGGTACATCTGAATAAAGAACATATGGATGTTCATTGTCCTAGTCTTGTAACTTTTCTCTATTTTTGAAATTTTTTTTTTTTTTTTTTTTGGAGACAGAGCCTCAAGCTGTCCCCCTGGGTAGAGTGCCGTGGCATTACAGCTCACAGCAACCTCCAACTCCTGGGCTCAAGCGAGTCTCCTGCCTCCGCCTCCCAAGTAGCTGGGACCAC